>JAIPMN010009754.1:0-23851 GCA_020650975.1 Apostichopus californicus
CTCTACCTGGCAAACTGCAAAATCTACCGACTGGAATTTAGCCAGTAAATGACTCAAATTTTTGGGGGCCTGGTTATCAAAGCCATGGAAAACTTAATGCACCAAAATAATCTGAAGTTGCCATACCATTCGAGTAGAAAGTTTTCATACTACGACTGCTCCAAGACATGCATATTATTCAATCTTACAGAACATGACCCCAACATGTGGGCAATATTTGATGCAAAGCTCTGCTCCAGAATCATACAACAACAACAACAACATATCCATCACATTTTGACACTGCATCCTCTCTGTATCTATGCATGCCCAACCAGCTTGAACTATTTATATTGGTAACAGTACTCTGTATAATAATTGGCTGAGACTAACATGAAATATATGGAGTGTTAGCTCAGTGGTTAAGTGTTAGCTAGTGTTAGCTTGGAGTGTTAGCTCAGTGGTTAACGCCGGTGCCTTTCAATCATAAGGTCCCCGGTTCGAGTCACTCCCAGATTAATGTATGTCGTCCAGTTACAGAGTTGTAGACAATTAACAATTCATAATCATGGACGTTAAATATGAATGTAAGAGACTGACTTCGGTCAGCTTGAGGCTTTGATAAGCCAATGAGGCTTCTTCGCGAGTTCCTGCTTGCAGGAGGATCTAATATACATACATACATACATACATACATATATCACACCACAAAAAAAAATGGTAACCCAGTCAGAGACATACTTGAGTATTATCAGACGATTATCAGGCAATTATCTCCACGGATAAGATCAGGGTTTTGAGAGAAGAGGTCAGATTGCCACCTGTAGTGTAAAGTCATCCTCCACCTCAAGGTGACCCAAGTACAACCCAATATATTCACGTTATATAAGTCTATTTACCTTCATTATCTTGAACCTAAATGCTACTATTTACGGTATGTGGGGTGACACTGGTTTATCAACAAGCACCTGATCAGTGAATAACTGATTGGTTTATTGAGGATCCTGAACATAATTGTCCTGTGTGTAAAGATGATTTGACTCACAGTGCTACAGAGCACAGATAAGGCATCACTTTTTTGATTGTTAAGCTAACAATAGGGTCTTGCTAACAATAGAGTCTTGCAAACCATAGAGTCTTGTTAATAGTAGTAGAGTCTTGCAAACAACTGGGTCTCAAGCAACTGGGTCAATAGGAGAGCCTTTTTCTTGACATTGTGCGTGTATGGTATGTATACAAGTGTCATTTCTAGTTGCAGTAGTGGACAGGCCATCGATGGGAGGATATAAAGGTTGGGAAATAAAGAGTGAATATACAAAGCCACAATGGTGAGTATGATTGCCTGAGTATCATTAATTAAAAGAAATTATCTTCTTCATATGTAAATATAAAAACAAGATAAATAAATGAAGCTTATGACTGTGAACTTGTAGATGATATCAAAATATATATATGGGGGGGGGGGGGGTATTGGGGGAAGGAGGGAGTTCTAGATAAGTTTGAAAATGCTTTTAAAAAGGAAAGATTTAATAGAATTTCAAAAGATAAACAGTTACAGTAATATTAAACGGATATAATAAGAATGATCATAATAAGTAGCTGCAAATTGATCATTGTAAAGTTTATGATGAAATTAGGAACATTTGGGTCTTTCTAGAGTAATTTTAAAATGCTTTTAATAAGAAAAAAAGATAAAATTGAAACAGAAAGCAATTATGGATAAACATAAGTACGGTACTTTGTTCAAACAGACTCAGCAAAGTTCAAAACTACAGGTTGTGTCTCTCGTGAGGAATTTAATCGTTAGACATGTATGTAATATCACAATTAACAAACTAACAAATTAACATAATTAGTTCACCAGTATCCAGTACTGCAAAATATATAGTGCATTCATTTAATGTACGGGATATATTCTTAATGTTCCACTTACACACTGCTGTGGGGTCCATGATTTTGTAAAGGAGGGAGTGTGGCCCTGAGGTCTGAAATTCTAAGACCTGTGAAACTTTTGACTCAAAGTACTATACCATACTACACCACACCTCACCATACCACACCACACCACATATAGTATACCAAGTTAAGTTGTGACCTGTAATATAAAGACCTACAAAACCAATCATATCATTCTCAGTCTTTCATTATGACTTAAATAAGGTCTCTCTTAATAGTGTTATAGACATTATATTGCCCTAATTTGGTTTGATTCCCCCAGTGCCTACACTGTCACTCTATGATCCCTCACTGTTAATTGTACTTTTCACTGTATGTGTTAAAATCCGTTCAATTTGGTGCACATCTGTACAGAACAGTCAATTACAGTCTTTTATTATTGTCTATTAGTACACATACAGTGAGATGAACAGTATATACTGTACAACCATGGAGGTATTAATACCAAAGTGGACCATAGTAATAACCATGGCAGGGTATATATGGTACTGTAGGTAGGCCTACTACAATATGTAACAATGGACATAACTAGAGGTATTGATTGGTGATACAACTGCCCTCCTTTATCTGAATGTCCCACAATACCACCTGTTTCCTCAGGCACTTGCTACTGCTACTGTATGTACAACACTCACTGTTCAACATGGTTTACAGAGCACGTACGTACGCTAATATGTGTGTACGTGTGTAAATATATAGGGAATGGGGAGAGAGTGAAGTGAATGGAAACTGGGGGAGAACAGGGATGGAACCACCATTTTGGAACAGGGGGACATGGGCTTGATTTGTTATGTCATCCAGCTATATTTTGCAACTTTTGACAAAATGTTGCAGAATTTGTTTATTGTTACAGTCTGTACTGCACATACACATTATATTTATATTTATATTAATTCCTCCGCCCTCGTAATCATGAGCTTTATTTTCATCCGCTACTACAACCCTTCTTTCTTCACGGACAGATGTAAGTAGAAAAGATCAATCTTGACATTTTCTGGACTGAGGTTCAATTTGTTTTCTACCTTCTTTACAAAATCAAAGTAAAATAAAACTGTTAGCAAACTGCTTATCCACTAGAGAGCCTGTGTTAGAGAATGTGTAAAAGTAAGTTGGCCTGACGTTTCAATCCTAGCAGGATCTTCTTCAGAGGCTAAAAATTTTTTTTTTTTTTTTTTTAAGCCTCTGAAGAAGATCCTGCTAGGATCGAAACATCAGGCCAACTTACTTTTACACATTCTTTACAAAATGAGTTTCCAGATGGGAAGCAGGATACATTTATATCCCATATGGAACAACAGTGAGCATACTGTACTTACAGTTACAAACAAACCTAGCCATAATAGAGATAACACTGATAAGAACAACTTCCCGAAACAGCAATCTTATTCCATCTGAGAGATATCACATATACAGTGAATAGTACAATTTACAGTGAGAGATATCACAGATTTTAATGTTTCTTTTCACACAAGGCTGAAGACTTGATCAAGTCTAAATATGACATCATCGAGCTGCATGTACTTGAATTCTTTCAAGAAGTTCCCTTTTTGATTACAATACTTTTCTTCTGAAATCTATGATCTTCTTTATTTATTACAATATTTATCTTATGAAGATGGGGGTTTGGCAATGCTGAATCTAAACTATAGAAACCTCTCATAGAAAACATGATCATTTCTTCATTTTTTTTTTTAATGCATATAAAGAACAGTAAACTGGCCGGGAGATTATAAATAAACCAGATGAGTAAATTATAGGTTTTTACTATCTTGGATTTGTTATCTTGATAAAGACTATTTACTGCTAACAGGTACAGTAGCTATTGTTTCTAGCGTTAATGACACGAAACGGTCCCCGAACTGATTATTTGGACAACATGTTGACACTTCACTGGGCGTTTAAACACCGACGACTTCAAGAGTAATCTGCAGTAGTCATCGCAAAGACCACATTATTATCAAGTTCATTGTTTGTTGTAAACAAAGCCACACAGTACACAACCTCAAGGGCCAATGGTCGATGGTTATCTGATAACTTTGTTGAAAGACCGTAGAAAGTCAGTTAGACTGAAAATTAACCAATGACTAACTTATTGTGCTACGAACTGTACATAGAACAGTGTTGCCCCAGAATATGCTATAAAGTCTAACAATGGTCATTTAGGGCTAATGCTTTAACGGGCATTCTACATTCTTCTATAAAAGGAGGATTGCAGGTTCAAGCCCTGGCCAGACCATTCCATTGCATCTTTGGGCAATGCACTATTTTAAGGATTGCAGGTGACCAGACCATTACATTGCATCTTTGGGTAATGCACTAATGTAAGGATTGCAGGTTCAAGCTCTGGCCAGACCATAACATTGCATCTTTGGGTAATGCACTAATGTAAGGATTCCAGGTTCAAGCCCTGGCCAGACCATTACATTGCATCTTTGGGCAATACACTTTACTTCCATTGCGTCTCTTTACCCAGGTGTATTTATAAATTGGGACCTGCAAGGTTACTTGTAAGTATGGACGCGTGCGCTGGTTTGTATCCTGTACTCTACAGTACTATATGTGAACTCCCCCGGGTGGACACAGCGATGTGGGACACTGTCCGACCCCAGAAGGAACTGTCTAAATTGTTGTCATGTGAGAAGGCCTCGCCTTGATACCAGACTGTAAACTCTTGAAACATTAACTAAACTTTTTATAACATTTTCATCATTACCACCGTCGTGACCGCACTTTGATATTTTTTGCTCTACAGCCGGACCCAATACCGTCCATGAGAACATAACGGTCTGTGCCTGCTTGGGGTACTACACCTTTGACACACTGTACTACATCTGGCACTGGGGCAAGACGAGCAAGGTCATGCTCCTCCACCACGTCGTGACCTGGTACGGACTCGCCACCTGTCTCTACCTCCAGGTCTCCGGGACCGAGATCTCCATCATCATCTGCGGCACCGAGATGACCACGCCCTTTCTGATAGCGCAGCGTTTCTTACCGAAAGAAGGGAAGATGAGAAGGACCGTATGTTTCTCAATCTATGTTATCGGGTTCGTCGCGTGTCGTTTGATCGTAGGGACGTATCTCATGAATGTTTATCTCCCGGATCAGAAAGCGCCGGCAGTTTTTAGACTTCTGGGATTTTCACTCTACGTCTTGGGCTTTCCGTTCTTCGTCTCCATTGTTAGATTTGGCGTCAAGAATTTCCGGGCGGAGGAGCGAGAGAGACGGGATGAAAAGAAGCATGTGGCCAACAACAATCACATCAATAACAATGGATTTGTTAAGATTGATTAAACTTGCAAGACCAAAGAAAACATAAGACTAAATCATGCACGAGGCTTCTACTTTGAACAGACAGGGTCACTTTTCTCTTTCTATCATTTTTTCCTCTTTCAAAATGCCAAATTACGTCAAGATTGAAAGAAAAAAAAATTCTCTATGCCTAACAGCAACATCTGCAGAAAGAGAATTCTTTCCAAAATTGGAAAAAAAGACATTCATGACTGAAACAGGCTACATTGGTGGTTACTCTATTCCACAATGAAACATTAAAAAAAAAAGCAAAATAATTTTTCTTTTGAACAGGAACTGAACAAAGTGTAATGTCAAACATGGTCTATATAGTTTCACATCCATCAGAAGTCACACCAATGCCTGGTCTATACTGCACTCATTGTAAGAATACACAACTGCAATGATATGACTAATCAGGTTGCTAGGGCAACTGGTTGCTATGGTGATAGATAGTAGACTGCACTTTGATAGTATGATCCCTGTATCATTCTGTGACATTCTCCTCTGCATTGACAGTTTGTATTGAGCAACTGATTTAACAGGAGACTGAAGAAAAGAAATTGTGTAACAAACTTTAAAATAGTAAAGGTATTTTGGAGGGCAAGCATCAGTTCAAAATGTTCAAGTATTAACACAAAAAAACCAAGTCTCATCTTCCGTATTAACAGATTTAGTTGTCCGTGCTAATGTGTTGTTACAGTTCCTGATCCATACTCTTTGCAGGAAGTTGCTAGTTAGAGGCGACAGTACCGAGCTCTGTGAGGATTAAAGTTATCCTTCACATTGTCCAAGGGACAATGTCAGAGTGACAAGCAGATAAAGAGAGGCAAAGCTTTCCACCTAAGCTTCTATAATACATACATATTACTTCACAATGTTGGAGAACCATTGCAGTTGCCAGGGGTTAATACCAACCAAAAAATGCTTATTGTAGGTTTGAAAAGGAGGGGGAATGTAGACACCTCCATCCCTCTTGTTGTGTTTCTATGTTTGCATTTATTTTCTGAACTTTTATGTTTGTCTTGTTAAGTTTTGATTTTGTAGTATTTCTAGTTTGCTCTTATTTTCTATAGTTATCGTTTATAGTTTTTATTGTCTTATCTATTTAATTTCCTTGTTATTTTTTGTTATTATGTTTGGAAGTTTCTTTTCTTTGTAAAAGTACCTAGAGCTTACTTTTAGAATAAGTGCTATATAAATGTAATTTAATAATAATAATAATAAAAATACAGGTAACAAGAGCAGCTGATACTTGTGGCAGAAAACATAATAATAATAATAATAATAATATTAATAATAAGGTTAGTAAACAAGATGTTTCTGTCAGTGATATGATGCAGCTGAGATATTCTGTAATAAGAGCAGCTGATACTTGTAGCAGAAAAACATAATAATAATAAAAATAATAAAAATAATAAAGGTAGGAAACAAGATATTTCTGTCAGTGATATGATGCAGCTGACATATTATGTTATAAGAGCAGCTGATATTTGTAGCAGAAAAAAATAATCATAATAATATTAATAATAATAATAATAATAAGGTTAGTAAACAAGATGTTTCTGTCAGTGGTATGATGCAGCTGAGATATTATGTAATAAGAGCAGCTGATACTTGTAGCAGAAAAAAATAATCATAATAATATTAATAATAATAATAAGGTTAGTAAACAAGATGTTTCTGTCAGTGGTATGATGCAGCTGAGAAATTATGCAATAGGATATTGTGGTTAGGACTAAATATAACTTTACAAATCATTAAAAAATCATGACGTTGGCACAGTTGTATACTTGTAGCAGAAAAATAAAATAATAATAATAAGGGTAGTAAACAAGATGTTTCTGTCAGTGATATGATGCAGCTAAGAAATTATGCAATAGCATATTGTGGTTAGGACTAAATATAACTTTACAAATCATTACAAAAATCATGACTGTTTGCACAATTGTAGAAAGTCATACCCATAGACGATTGTGGCTGATTTTCCTGAAGGTATATATGCTGGTGGCAGATATTGTCAAACTTCTAATAAAAGTGTTAAAAACCTAATTATGTATCCACAAATTATTTTGGTGCCATACTTTCTACCATTTCTTTTGGGGGGAGAGGGGTGGGGGGTTGGGAAGAGGAGGATGGGGGAGGGAATGTAATCCATTTTGTTTAATTTTCTATGTAAAATGTTATTTTCTATGTGTTTCTATAATATTTTCAATAAAAATTACCAAAATAAGAAAATGATTTCTTGTATTTCTCATATATGGACACAGTGTGTAACCACATCGGAGCTCTGTGAGTAGTATACATAAACATATATGTTTAAGTAATGGATAATGGCCATGCTACCGGACAGATTCAATGGGGCTCTGTGGCGCTCTTAAAAGTACTCAACAGAGGGCGCTGTCATATATAGGTCACGTTGGCATGATCTGTACTGTTAACAGATTTCTGATTAAGTATTAGCAGGACAGTAGCAATAAAATACTGAAAGAATACACATGTATACACATTGATACATATGCATCACATTGATAGAAAATGTATACACATTGTATACACATTGATACATATGGTATACACATTTGTATACACATTTGTATACACACATTGTATACACATTGATCAAAAAAATAAATTGTTCCTTTAATCTTATTTAATTTGGTTGGTTTTGTAAAAGTTGCTTGCTCCAAAAGAATAAGAGAGTTCCCAGCATTTTTCAACATATCTTGTGATGTCCAAGCAACACAAACTTAGTCAATTCTGTCCATGTTTCCTGGGGAAGAGAGAAAAGTTACACAATTGAAAAAAAAACAACCTAGCTTGTATTAACTAGTTTAAAATTCCTACCTTGGAACTTCAGCTGACTGTTCTTGAAGACTGACGCGATGGACTTTTCCGCTTCATTCACGACAGTGGGGTGAAAATCAGATGGAGTGGATTTATTGATCACAAAAGCTGGAATAGTAAATCAAACCAGCGATTCATAAGATATGATATTAAAGTGCTAACTAAAGACTTTACAGACAGAACTTTAGATTTCATACTTCAACAGAAAAGGAGAATTGCAGTGAAATGTTTACATAATAATAATAATATATTAATTTATAGAGCGCAACAATATGAAAATGCATTTCTATGCGCTTTACAACAATATTACCCAACGGTCAACGATAACCTGTCAAACACATGGAAGCAGCTAAACAGCGCCCAGCTGACAGTTTTATCTCACAGGTCCCCATTTATACACCTGGGTGAAGAGAGGCAATGGAGATAAAGCGCCTTGACCAAGGACACAACGCAATGATCTGGCCAGGACTCGAACCTGCAATCCTTAGATCACAAGTCCACTGCCTTAACACTTGACCACAAGCTCTCTCTCAAAGACTTAAACCATGATATATTTACAAAGAGAGAGAAAAACTGTTCACTAAACTGCTTAGCTTCTGAGAAAGATTCCTTATGATGGTAACATCAGGCCCTCTTACTTTAATATATTAACCATGATATATTTTATCACTTTTTCAAGGGTTTTCTTTCTCTAATATTGCTCTCTCTTCATTTTTTTTCTCTCTTTTCTTTTCGTATTATCTGAATGCTTTTTCTATTAGGATACTTCTTGATGGGTATCCCATTTGCATTCAAGTTCTCTTATTTTCCAAAACTGTATAAAAAAAAAACCTCGGTATGGTAGGATTTATCTTTATCAGTAGATTACCAATGCATACATGTCACTTATTCCATGGAAAGGTTCAAGGTGCCTTTAAATGTGTTAAAAATTGTTCACTTACAAAGTAAGTTAAAATAAAATAAAACTGTTAGCAAACTGCTTATCCACTAAAGAGCCTGTGTAGGGGAATGTGTAAAAGTACTGTAAGAGGGCCTGACGTTTCGATCCTAGCAGGATCTTCTTCAGAGGCTAAATGACAAGTAACAGTAACAGAAGGGACAAATACACACACAGAATACAAAACATATTAATGAGCAGGGTTAACACAACAGAGAAAGATGTAAGGGGATTAGTAGACGAGGGATGGAGAGAAGAAAAACAAAAACAAAGGGAAGAGGAGAGGTAGAAGATAAACTGTAGAGGGACTAAGAGAGGATTAAGGGAAGAGGGTAGGGAGTAAACTAGAGAAGGACAAAGACAGAAAAGTGTGGGAAAAAAAGTGGAAGAGAGCTACGAGAAGAGGGGTGTCAAAGGGGAGGGAGGGGAATTAGGGAAAAAAAGGTAAGTTAGCGACAGTTTGCAAAAATACTAACATGTATTAAAACCAATGTTTAAATGGAACATTAACGATTTCCATATTTGATATTGCTATCACAGTGAATCTCAAGTGCGATAGTCGTACACACCTATACAGGGTGAATAGTCTTCCTTATCTTTACTGGCTTCAACGTCCTGGGACTGACTCGGGGGTGGAGAAGGGGTGGGGGGTTTCAGCATTTCCGCCCTCTTCAAGAACTCCATCAGACTCAGATCCGGAAACCAATCAACGACGACCAAGACCACATGACACACGGTCATCAAGAAAGACACCAGCTGGAGAGACTGTCATCAAAGAAGAGTTGAAAACACAGAAAATTATTCAGATGAGAGAACACCATGATTGATTTGTGACATGAAAGCACCAACATTATTAAGATGAGAGAACACCTTCATTGATTTGTGACAACAAACCTGCATTTGCTTAAGATATGAAACTTCTCAATGTACTTTTTCTTTCATAATTACATGAAATTTTATTGTTCAATGTATCTAATATTATCACAACAAATTTTTTTTGTAGCAGAGCAAGGACATTTTAGGACATCTTGGAAATCACCACCACTTTGTGAAATGACAATTTAAACAACATGTCATCCATCCCACCAAAGGTATCAAAATCTATTTCCGGCGACTTGACGAGTACTGGTGCCATGTACCTGCCCCAATCCCCACCCCCCCTCTCCCACACCCCCTTGCTTCTTTCCAACCACAATTTGTGTCATTTCATTCTACCAATTACTCTAATTACTTATTACCAAATCGTACATGTCAGCACAACATTCCATTTCCCTCTGGTAACCCTCCCATCATTCCTCACCTTGGGGCACTCAGTCCACCTCCACCCCTTTCCCTCCCCATCATGTCTTTAACCTACCTGCATGTCAGAACAACAGTCCATACTCCTCTCGTACCCCTTCCCCCCTCCCAGCCCCCCAGGTGATTCCTCACCTTGGGGCTTTCAGTCCACTTCCTCTCCTTTCCCTCCCCATTAAATCTTAACCTACCTGGATGTCAGCACAACATTCCAAACTCCTCTCGTACCCCTCCCATCCCCCCCCAGGTGATTCCTCACCTTGGGGCTTTCAGTCCACCTCCCCGCCCCTTTCCCTCCCCATTAAATCTTTATCCTACCTTTATGTCAGCACAACATTCCATACTCCTCTCTTACCCCTAACCCCCCCCCAGCCCCCCAGGTGATTCCTCACCTTGGGGTTTCAGTCCACCTCCTCCCCATGCCCACCCCATAATCTTTAACCTACCTGCATGTCAGCACAACATTCCATACTCCTCTCTTACCCCTCCCCCCACACCCAGGTGATTCCTCACCTTGGGGCTGTCAGTCCACCTCCTCCCCTTTGGCCTCCCCATCATATCTTTATCCTACCTACATGTCAGCACAACATTCCATACTCCTCTTGTAACCCTCCCCAGTCATTCCTCACCTTGGGGCACCCAGTCTAGCTCCACGCCCTCCCCTCCCCCTTAAATCTTTAACCTACCTACATGTCAGCACAACATTCCATACTCCTCTCTTACCCCTTCCCCCCCCCTGGTGATTCCTCACCTTGGGGCACTCAGTCCGCCTCCTCCCCTTCCCCCCCCCTCCCCATTAAATCTTTATCCTACCTGCATGTCAGCGTAATTCTCAGCGGATGTGTACTCCGGTTGAAGGTTCTTTTCGTGCGACAGTAGATCGTCAAGGACCGACGAGCTGAGAATTGGCTGAGTGTCCAGAAGAATAACCCTCTCTTTGGTCACAAAAAAGTCAACCCCAAGAGTTTGGTGACTGGCTTTGAGGATGGTCTCACGTGTTTCTGGCTTGAAGACGTACGAGCTGCCAATGAGGAAAAGAAAGGAAATTTGAAACGTCTAATGCCAGATGTACAGGATTTGGACTTTCTCAAACCAACAAGTACCAGTTAAGTTCAAATATCTGTAACAAGACAGTGAAGGCATGTCCATTTCAATTGGATATGCTGTACGACGGAAAGTACTAGCAAAGAAGATCGACATATGGGCTACTTTTTTCTCTCCCACTCTCTCTCTCCACCTCTCTCATGGCATTGGGGGTGGGGGGGTAAAATGTCATTTGAAATACATTTTTAATTCAATACTTTGACATAAATTATCCAAAGAAAAGTAAACACTGTTGTTAAAGTCATACAGCTGTAGTACTGGATGCTTCGAAAAGCCCATTGAACCTAACATGACTTTATTTGTGACATGCTTGGACATTATACCATCGTCGTACCTGTTGTCTAGTTATGTCTTTGCAAAGCATATACACTTGGCATGACTACAATGAGACATGTCTGGACATGTATTTTAGATCCTCCTGCAAGCAGGAACTCCCGAAGAAGCCTCATTGGCTTATCAAAGCCGCAAGGTGACCGAAGTCAGTCTCTTACATTCATATTTAACGTCCATGATTATGAATTGTTAATTGTCTACAACTCTGTAACTGGACGACATACATTAATCTGGGAGTGACTCGAACCGGGGACCTTATGATTGAAAGGCACCGGCGTTAACCACTGAGCTAACACTCCATATATTTGATGTTAGTCTCAGCCAATTATTATACAGACTGTTACCAATATAAATATATCAAGCTGGTTGGGCATGCATAGATACAGAGAGAGTGCAGTGTCAAAATGTGATGGATAAGTTGTTGTATGATTCTGGAGCAAAGCTTTGCATCAAATATTGCCGCATGTTGGGAACATTTAACATGTTCTGTAAGATTGAATAACCAGGCCCCCAAAGATTTGAGTCATTTACTGGCTAAATTCCAGTCGGTAGATTTTGCAGTTTGCCAGGTAGAGAGAGAGAGAGAGAGAAAAAAGAAGCATTTCTTTGCTAGTAGACTTAAAGAAGAAAAACACATAAGAATTGTGGCAACCATGTTTTCATTTCACTTCACTACATTTTTTGTCTCTTTTTATCAGGATGTTCCTCCTTAGCGAGGGCCAACATTATGCCCAGCCTCTTATCAGCAACTCTGCCTCTCGACGTCAACCTCTTCTTGATACCACATTTCCATGACAACGAAACTGATATTACTGCTATATACAATAATGGTGAGTTTTGAGATGGTACAATCTCCATTTATGCAAGGGTTGAAATAAGCGGGCGCCCAGGCGCTATTCGCGCCCGCAAGCACTAAAATACATTAATCTTGGAGTGACTCGAACAGGGGACCATTACTTTAAAAGTAACACGTTGTATAGTTTGTGTATTCGAATGCACATACAATTCGGACATGACTTAATTGCAACATGTTAACGTATGACACTAAAGTCTACAAAGGTCGACTGAATAACGTCTTTCAAATACTGTATGCAGCAAACATGAATTTATGACGACCTCTTTTCACAAATCTATATATCAGAAAGGAGTAAAGTCAACACATACACACACATTGAACCTTCTTTGAAATCTTACTGTTTATTATAATGTCAATTTGTTTTACTTTTATGTTCCCAGTTATCTAATTAATATTTCCATATTACAAACACTGGCTGATTAGTTCGGTAAAACATCAATATCTACAATGGCTTTGATCTTCTTTTCCTAAAAAACAACATAAAACCAAAAGATAAAAGGGTAACATACATAAGTTAGTCTAAAGGAATGCCTGCTTAACATGGACTTGGAACTTTGAATGTCCTGTAAAGGTCACAGCCAGAGCAGAAACCCTGCTCGGCAGTCACACTTGCAATAACTTCTGTAGAAGTTTTCACATCAGCCATGAATACTGGGGACAGGGAAAGCGGGCAGCTCTTTGATGTTTCAGATAACAAAAAAATGGGGCCCAGGAAGGCAGAATCAGGGTTGAGTTGCAACATTTATGAAAGTCTGAATGTTAGCAGGTCTCTTCCATGTTTCAAATGACAATTAATGACTTTCAAGAAGGGTACTCTACAAGTCATTATGATGTCACCTCTTTCAATCTTTCAGAGTGGGAAACATATGACATTGCAGCTTCTTTATTGTATGAAATGAAAAACACACAACTTTTATTGTTATCAATGATGTCCGTTTCCAGTTGTGAACATTATCAAATAAAATTTATATAACTTCATCACTTACATATATTTAAGCAAGTGGCTTAACTTGTGAAATTCTAGCCCTGAAAAACCTCCCTTTTTTTCTTCTTCTTTTTTTTCTTTTTTTTTCTTTTTTCTTTCTTTCTTTTCTTTTCTTTTTTGTCTTTTTTCTTTCCTTTTTTTCATTTTTCCCGTTTTTTTTTCTTTTTTTTTCTTTTGTTTCTCTTTTTTTCTTTCTGTTTCTTTTTTGTTTCTTTTTTTTCTTCTTTTTTTCCCTTTTTTTACTTTTTTTTTCCCTTTGTCTTTCTTTTTTTCTGTTTTTTTTTATTTTTTTATTTTTTTTATTCCCTCTATTGAAAGCAGTTGCTATACTGTACCTTTTATTGTCACTGATGTCATTTCCAGCAAGAAATGACATAACGGTAGATTTTCCACTTCCCTGCATGCCAAGAACTCCAACAACCAAGTAGTCTGTAAGGTCCAGTAACATCTAATGGACAAAACCAGTAGAAATGTTTCCGTTTTGTAAATTGTTACATTTTTCTTAATATGTTCTATAGTTTAAAAAATTTAAAACATGTTCCATAATTTAAAAATGATTCCAATACGATTCCATTAGAGCTAAATTTTCGAACTGAATTTGTTAACATCGGGCAATATTATTATTTCCCATTAAAGGGAAAGATAACGGTAAAATAAATATAAAATCAATAAACCAAAATTGCACCATGAATAATGACCATAACCTTCAAACGAAACTTTCTTTTCAATTTTCTAAGTCAATCCTTCATCACATTGACTGTTACTCTCAAATTGAAAAATTGCATTACTGTACTAGAAACTTGTAGTACAAGGAAAACAACATAACTTTGAGTACAAGTAAAAGTCCCCTTATAATTGGTATGGTTAAAAGTACAAGGCTATATAAGCATAACTACGAGTGCAAGTAAAAGTCCCCTTGTAATTGGTATCGTTAAAAGTACAAGGCTATATAAGCATAACTACGAGTACAGGTAGAATTCCCTTGTAATTGGTAGAAGTAACAGGACAAGGCTATGAGCAAGAGTTCGATTATGTCATTTTGCACTGGCTCCTACAATACTATTTAAAGTAGCCAGAGTTAATATATGAACTGGTAAAAATCATCAATAACAAGTATGAGTACATGTTACTAGCATACATGTACATGCATGGACTCACTAAATGTCTGCCACTTTCCATAATTACACACATGCTGTGATAAATATTTCTCTCACAACTTAGAGAAAACCAACATGAAGCAAGGTTGAGATATGACTTGATCAAGAACGATAAAGTAGCAACATTAAAACATCGTCATTGGTAGCAGATTTACCTCAATACCGTTTTCACACCAGGAACCGCTTTCGTCTACGAGCGTAATGGAATGTGTCATCTCTGCGGGAACAGACAGCCTCTTATGGACAGGAACTACAGAAACAAGCAGATAAGTGATGAAGCTACTCTATTGGTTGCTTGGTCGGCAACGACTGGGTATTCTTGTCTCACCGACCAGCATCGATCAGTAAATTGATACCTTTTCTGAGAAAATCATTTGAACTCTGACATCACGAAAATCAAGAGTGTGAGATATCAGAGGTTGTATATTCTGAAGACAGATGGTGGAGACCTCAGAGAGGGTTGTTGGGGGTGCAGTGGAAGAACGTAATTACCAGTTCATAGACTGGGGTAGATTGGGGCACTTGTCAACTCCCATGATTAATACTAGAAGTCCATCAGGTAGGGGAAGATTCCTCTAGTGGTTGTTCCTAAACTATTTGACCAAGTCAAACGACCTACAGGGCAAACTATCCCCTCATACTGAAACTTCCAAAATGTAAACATATTTGTAAGGAAATTGTCCCAATTCTTTACTGGTAAGAATAGCAATTATGTCTTGAGCTTGAGTAATGACCGTAAAAATATTAATGGTCAAGTAATTCACAGAATATCTTTGAAAAAACATATTGAAGCGAGGAATGAACAAATAGTGAACTAATAAGAGTGCTGACAGAGAACCAGCAACAAACACAATCATGTAGCTAGGATGCACCTTAGGTGAAAATTATCGTGACTCGGGTAAACATTGTAAGGTGGCAGTGAGCATAAGCCATGCAGGAAGCAACATAGATATTAAGATTCGAAAGTGGTCTATAGCTTAGAAGCATCGGCACCAAAAAGTCATTCGAAAAGATTGCTTACCACAAAATGCCTTTAGGGGGGGGGATGAGAGTGATGGGGGGGACAATAATCAATGATGGGGATGGGAGAATGACTATTAAAGGGGAAGAACAATGGGGTGTATGGGGAAGGCAAAGAATAGAGGAGTTTTGTCCTCCTGAAAATATGAAATCTCATATACAGCTCTGCATTTTGCATTGGAATGTTAATTCTTTTTTGACCGGCTAGCCTGCTTGATCTTGAACGATACATTGATAACCATCAATCTAATCACGATATCAATAATAAATTATTTTTGTTTCTTGTATTTAGTCAGATATAAACCTTCAAGTCCCATAAAGTAAATTTTCCATCGCACAAGTTCAAAGTAAAGATCTCAGGCAATTTCTTCTTTCCTTTTACCATATCAAGCATGTGCATGATAATTAAGGGCATTTGTGAAGCCAATGCAAACCGTAGCTTAAATTACTCCCTAAAGACACTTTCTCTTTCGGTTTAACAGGGACAGCATGCAATTTGCAACACCAAAAGAGGCTCAAAAGATTTTTGTGTGGATCTGAAAAGTCTGCTGCGGTAAGCGACAACAAGCTCCAATTAGATCAACAGAACACTCTCAGTTTAATGTGTCAATCAAACTGAAATGAGGATTTACAATCTAAAGACAAGAAGCAAGACCACAAATGAACCTGTGAAGATCTATTTGATACCAACAAGAAATACTCCCTTTGCTCCTCACAGGCAACAAACAACTATTTGGTTTACCTTTCCCTGATGAAAGCATGATAGGATAAAAATGTTCAAAAACAAACATCTCAGTATTAAAAGAAGTTAACAACTTTATGGAAACTTTAAACAACAAAATTCCAGGAATGTTCAGATATAAACAGCATGAAGAAAGGATGGTTCCCAGATGAACTGTAGCATTGAGATATATCATATAATATCATGTAAAATCATGTTATATCATGTAATATCATGTTATATCATATTACCCCTCTTTATTTAACTTAGAGGATGACGTAATGAAAAACAAAAAACATGGAGTAGGATAATTAGTACAAATGAAAAGCTAGTATCAGAGACTTAAACTTCTGATATTTCCACATATTACAAGAACTTATACTGAACGTAGTGTAAATTGGCATCATAGTCATTTATATTTATCCATGTGTAAATTGGCATCATTACTATAAATTTATATTTTATTTGGTTTGTATTGTATTGTGGTCCCAAATTAAACAAGGATCTACATGGCTGAAAAGACATTTCCTTGTGTGGTCTCTATATATATTGTGTTGACCGTAGTCGGGGACCGATGCAACATCCCAGAAAACATTTTGTAACTTTGAAAAACTTTGAATCTTATTTGCAAGGAAACAAGCAGTAATTTTTTTTAAAAAACTCACCTTCAATTGCTAGTGGGCGTGGCGAATGAGTTGGAGTGGCGTTCTTGGCTCTTATGTCTTCTTTCACATTCACCCTGAGAGGTGGACCGAGCTTGTTGCTAGCTATGGTGATGGTACCAGGAGCAGATGGACGTTGCGACATCAAGCTCTCCGGCGTAGAAATCTCATTTGTCTTCGTTTCATCGGTAGCTCTGGTTTTGATCTTGAAAGGTGTGTCCACAGGAGGCTTGGATCGATATTCCTCTGGGTTAGGGGAATCAACAAGGACTTTGGGCTAGGGTAAACAAGAGATTTAAATGTATCAGAAGAAAGTAAACACAACAACAACAAATGCCAGCAAATAATACATAAAGAATGTTTAGACTTTCTTACAACTATTCATCCATAGGGTTTACAACAGCAAGTTAAAAATATGTGAAAATGATACTGTAACAAATTTTTTAATGTCTTTAGTCTCTGAAGATTGAAGGGCTACATGCTAACACACAATCACTTCCCTAACATATTCTCTGATTATCTGTTTTCTTCAAACTTCTGAAAACAACTTTTTATTGTAATTCACTTTTTTTTTCGGCATGCTTGCCTAACAGTTTGTACCCAATTAATACGATAAGATGCTTAACTAAATTTAAAATTTTCTCAAAATAATGAGTGACAACGTATGTATGATACACCTTCAATCATTTACCAATTTGACAAACAACAGATAACTTAAGAAGGAATAGATAATTTAAGGAGGAAAAATACCATAATGTGTTGCCATTGAGAAAAAAAGCATACCTTCTCTACAGCTTGATTTTTCTGAAGTATTTTGGGTGGTTTATTCAAAATAGCAGGAGAACCTCGATCAAACGTTTCTGTTGGATCCCGCTCACGAGATGTGCCCTCTGTTGGCTGTAAACGATACAATATAGTCAGAATATCAAAAACATTTGGAAAGAAAATATTGCGAAAATTTTGTTTACGAAGTAACAGGTGAAGGTATCATAGATTAGGGTTTCAAATGTTGTCACGGACCAAATGTACACTTGGAAAGGTAACATCTAGCTCTATTTTAGTCATGGTAGATGGAGGGGGTGGGGGGCAATCATGGTATATAAAAATCCTACATCCAAAATGTATTGCTTTGTGTCGCTTTATGAAAACTAACTGATTTTGCTTGATACAGTACATCACTTTAGTAACAACATACAAGTACATGTAATCATGTATGTACATTTTCTTAATGAATAAGAAAAGCAATTAGTTCACCTTTGTTCTTCCTCTTGGAGCCTTCCTTCTTCTCCGTCCGCCTCCCCTATCTGACCCAGAGCCAGGTCCACCTAACCCAACTCCAATAGGCTTGCTTGCCATCCTTGGAAGTCACTCTGCCTCTAGAGAGGAATGAAATACATTCCAAGTCAACCAATACTTTGAGGTAAACAATCAGCCAGCAAGTCTTACCAAGATAAAAGAACGTGTCTTGTCTATACAAACTGTAAGTAATACCAAGATCACAGAACCCGTCTAGTCTTTATAAACTCTAAGTAATAACTACTGTAGATAACAGAACAAATCTTGTCTTTATGAACTCTATGTAATAACTGCCTCCCAATCTGTTCCAAACCCTATTTAAAAGAAAACATGCACAACACGCACCATTCAAACAAATCAAACATCCAAAGCAACACGTACAACTGACACACAAATTTATAAACATCGTTAACACCGTGAATAACGCTCAGTCCTGCTGCTGAGGAAATAACACTCAGTCCTGCCACTAAGTGAATAAGGCTCAATCTTTCCGCTGGGGGAATAAAGCAATTGGGTGTAGTCGAATCACCAATACTTATATATAGCCTCCTGAGTGAACAACAGGATGCATTCCCAATTTATCCAGCATCAGGATCAATTCAAGGATCAATCAATCAGGATCATCAGGTACAATTTAGTAAGGGTACTACACCTTATTCATCTGACTGCCAAATGAACAACATGGTGTTCATTCCCTACGAGATGAAATATCATGTCAAAAGCCGCATATTCTGTGTCTAGGTAAAATGTAGACAGCACAGAAAAAAAGCCAACCTGTTATATGTACTCGAATTAAGAGCTAAAGTTGAGAGAAATGTTGATTGACACATATTGCACTTTAAAGTTACATGGGTTGATTCTCATTTACAAAATATTTTGATTGTGGATGTGGTTGATCTTATATTCTCTCTAGTGTTGTGTTGGATACTTTGGATAGAACATTGTGTAATCTGAATACCAAGATTTGTGTTGAAACCCCAGTGCTTAGCACTTCATCAACAAATGTGGAAATTGTGTTCCTCTACACCTTCTAAACTTCACACTCTGAATAACTGAGCAGCCTGTGTGGCAAATAGTAGGCATACTTCTTTATTCTGCCTGGCAAATACCCACACAATTAAGATAATGATAGGTCTAACGTTAAGGATAACATTAACAATTTCAATTCAGTGATACTGAAGCCTTCAAACATTGTTAATTATGTTGTGCGGCCAGACTGGTTAAATTTACTTTACCGTGACAGAGACTGCTATGTACATAACCCTAAATGGCCTGACTGGTCTGTTTACATATCATATTAATAGAAATCATAACTGAGGCTTTAAAGAAATGGGTTTTGGAACAGATTGATAAATCATTGTATTAAACAAGAAGTGGCATTGATGTGAAAAAAAGTTCAATATCGGTTTGCAGTTATCAGCAATGAGGCTAACTTTTACCAATACCGATATTACAAATATCGGGCGATACCGATATCGCAACGGTTATTGGCGCAACACTACTAATGGCATACTATAATAAGGCCTACCGGAGCCTCCTACAAGTTTACCAACGGTGGGGCCTATTGACCCGGCCGCCGGGTGAATAGCGAGCGGAGCTTATCGGCCCGGCCGCCGGGTGAATAGCGAACAGTGTGGCTTATCGACCCGGCTGCCGAAATGAATGGCGCGGGAGAATAGCGATTGCGTTTGTTTGTGTGGGGGACGATCGCCGCTGATGATCCGCAGCGCAGGCAATTGCAGACTTTAATAGCCCGGCCTACTGAACACATGAGCTTGCCCTGCCTGACTACGTACGTAGGCCTACACAGTAAATTTATATGAGATCCAGGACTGTGCACAACTTCCATGGTACCATCTACAGCCGGGTGAATAGCGATCGGGGCTTAGAGGCCCGGCGGCCGGGTCAATAGCCACTACCTTTACCAACAATCCCAATATTTCGTGAAACTACTACTACCCAGTGTTATATGTTAGTAGTAGTACTAGTAGTAGGCCTAGCTGACCTTGGGGTGATAATACACTAAACTAAACACTAACGCTAGCCTACATTGGATTTAGTCTGTCTAAATGAAAAGATAAAATATTTTTTGATGGTGAGGGAAGAATTACTTTGATCATGGAACACGATACACTTGCATAGTTTACACAGGAATTAATGTCAATATTTTTTTGTCCGGGTTCCTCCTGCTGTGATAGGATGTACAGTCGTGTGTAGGCCTAGAACAAAATTGTAGTCTATTACTATAACGTTATGCTAACTGCAATGATAGCGATCATAGTTGCATGCTACACGCCGCACATTATATAGCGGCACTTTTTGAATTTAAACCATTTCACATCAGAATGTCTTCATTTCCAAGCACAAATATTCCACCGGTAGCAGAGATATGCCATATTCATGAAGATATTTTCTCACAAGAAAGGAAACATACGAAGAGAATAAGAATAATCGGAAGGTAACGCTCTCCAGTATTTCAACAGCCTTGGCTAACCTAGTCCGTAAAGTAGGCTAGGCTTAGCCTAGGGCCAAGGTTATAGACTAAACCTTGCAAGCTATGGCCTATACTGTAGGCCTGATGTGTCAGTTGCTTCCTGAATAGTGATAAATGTCCAAAATTTGATTAATTTGGGTCTCGCCAATGTCTTACATCAATGGTCTGCAATCTTTTAGGATTCAGAATCAATTCTCAAAATGCCTGATAGCTGCATCTTCCACTGGACAATGGACATGATGTGAACAAAATGCTCATACTTCTGTACTGACCTACAGTAGTCGCATGGCAACAGGCAGAAATAAAGAAATGCATATTTTACTATGCCCTCGGAAGGCAGATGAACGAGGACTAACACATACACTTTTCCTGTGGCTGTTGGGCAAATAGGACAATGTATCATGTAATTCACATCGCACAAAGTTGCAGCCAGAAAAAAAAGGGCATAGCCTAGGCCTACTGACCTATTATTTTATTAATAATTATTCTTTCGGCTGCTGGGCGAATAACAATTAACATGGCCTGTTTTCTTATTCGCCTGACAGCTGCTCAAAGATGTAATTATATGTTGAAAGCATCATATAATCTAGTTAAATGTAAACAGTACTTACACTTACTGTACAGATATTGCTTATCTGTAGACTGTTATAATTAGTTATTGAAATGGCACCTAAAATTAGGAGATTCGATTCTCATCACCATATATATGAATAACTACAATACCTGTTATAATATTCACCCTACATTTTGAAACAATGTTACTGTGAATAACATTGCATTGAGCCATAATTGTTTGACACTTCATAAACAAGCGTGGAAATTGTATTACTCTGCACCTTCTAAACTCTGCACTCTGATTGGTTAATTAACTGCCCAATAAATAGTGGGGCATTCAATGTTATTTTGCTGACTGTCGGGCAAATAGCCAGTACAAATACTTCCAATACGGGGCCTAGGTTTATTGTTCTCTGTTGTGGGTTTCCAAGGTTTTCCACTGTCTTTAAAAATATTGCAACTCACCAAAATTTTGGGCATGACCCACTTTTGGATCACAAGGTCATACCCCATATTTTGCAGACTGTTGCCTTATGTAACTTGTTCTATGCTTATCCTAACTATAGTACATAGTACCTGGCTTAGCCTACTGTATATGGTAATTTTGCACTTTACCCAAATTTGCGTAAGTTGCTAAGCTAGGTGATGGACGGTATACTGTAGTTGCAGTGTTGTAAGAATTAACTTTTTCTAGTGCAAGTAAGTGCCTTTACATAACTATTGATATCTACATGTAAACCCTTCAATTGTCCAACTCTTGTCTCTTTTCTTGTTACAGGTTACAAGAGAAAGATATCAATTGTCACACAGTTGTTATGACATCTCCTGTTACGCAACCTAATGTTAAGCATTCTTCCGTAAAAGTATGTGTTAAGCTAATCTACCCATTTGAGGCCCGCCTTGGATCATTGTACGAGACCATTGTAGAAGTCTTGCAGCCAGAGGAAGATGGGACCCTTCACGCCCATACTTGGCGTTGTATGGATGGACTTGATATCATCATGTACTACAAAGGGATTCAGATGAGAAGGGAGTTCTTTAGTCAACGGAATATAAAACAAACACTACCAGACACAGGTTGAATGACCATATTTGAGAAAACAAGTATTTTATTTTGTGATTGCAGATTGTGCATAAAAGTAACAAGCCTTAAATTAATTATTGTATCACTCCAAAGAAAGGCCGGAAGTTTGGAAGCAGGTTATCAACATCTTCAGTTAAGTCCAACAACTCTGTGAAAGAAATGAATTATTTTAAAATATTGTCATCACAAGTAAAGCCTGACGACTTTAGCAGGCTGAAATTGCTAGAATGATGCCAACAATACCATCTTGGAGTGCTAACCGACCAGATTGTTCTGAGACATTAAAGAGATATAAGAAACCTAATTGCATCTCAGTTATATGTAACTTAAATATGTAAATAGTACGTAAATAAAAGGTCATGAAGCTCAACATGCTGACATTTCTAGCACTCTTCTATGAATGTCTGGTTTTCAAATTGTGAATTGGTTGTTCCTTCAGTAATTTTGAAGCAATTTCCTTTACTATAGGTGCACAGCAGTGATGACAAGTGGGTTGCTTTCACCTCTCTCAGTATTTGAGGTGGTCAGTTGCTGAGGTACACTCTTGTCACTCTATGATGTTAAGTGGCGGTCCCTTGAGCAGGAACAGGTGTTACAATTACATGCCTGCTTCCTAACTCTCTGAATACTCATTGAAAAAAGAAGGCTTGGTTTAAACCAGTGTGCATCCAAGATTATCAAATTCATGGGTGGGATTTCAAATGAGCTTTTGATGCCTTCCTAACCCATGGGAGATAATATATTTAAATTAAAATGAAACAATTAGTTATGCTTACCCATTCACTTTGTACCAACCTGTGGAGCTTTGGATGATTCACTACCGATTTTGAAAATGAAGGCCATGAAAACATCTTTTAAATTGATGATTAACATATTTGAAGTAAGTTACAATATGGTATACATTCAGTCATAAAGCAGGTTCACAGCTAGGAATTCTGAGTTGGGAATGGGGTGATTGGAAGGGCACAAACAATTTACGTAGGGGCACAATATGTACGTCTGACTGTAAGTTTGTGAAGTTTTTGTACACATGATGGTCACACAAATGGGGGAGGGGACAAATTGGTGTGCATGGGGGATAGGCCCTGTCCCAGCCTACCTATGGACCTGGCCATATAAGCATTAAATCCAGTAAACTCAATTCACTCACCTGACAGTATAATTCAGGGAAATATCTGGTATTACATACTGGTCTGCAAAATCGGACAACAGATGTCAACCACATTTGCACACAACCATCAGAGAATTTTATATGGGACAAAGATGGGAGGGGGGGGG
>JAIPMN010009755.1:0-12474 GCA_020650975.1 Apostichopus californicus
AAATTACGCACGATTTAATTCGTTCCTGAAAGCATTCATAAACCCAACAGTTCTTTCATGTTGGATATTCACCCCAAAGTATATTGTTGGCCCCTTCCTGAACTCCCAAGCTGCAACGCATATTGTGCCGCACACTATACCACTTAACATAACATCATGGGTTTAAGGGCCAAGTAAGGCACATGCCCCAAAGAAGCCCAACCATAGAAAACCCTAGTACAGGAATACACACAATTTATATTTAGAAAAAATAATACATTAAAATAAATACATAAATTAAAAAGTGCACCCTTAACCCCATTAAGTACACCCACTTTTAGTCAAGAAAGTAAAAAAGTTTTTCTTAAAGACAGCACAAAATCAGAACTAGCAACCCATTCTGGCAAGTTATTCCATTCATTCACAACCCTTTGAGAGAAGCTAAATTTTCTAATACCCAGATGAGAAAAATCTTAAATTAATTTGAGACTATAACTACGACTTTTTACTGATAGACGAACCAACTTTTATTTTTTAAGTTAGTAGTTGAGCTATTGCCATGGTAATGCGTTCGTCTGTGTGTCATGGTAATGCGTCTGTCTGTCCGCCGTCCGTCATGGTAATGCGTCTATCTGTACGTCCGTCCACGATGCTTGAATTGGTAACTTCTCTCAGATCCTTTGCTGAATTTTTATCGAACTTGGTGAAGTTGTAGAATATACTAGGTCATTTGAGGTCATGATTGGTGACACAATGATATCACGCAAAGTCTACTCCTATTTTGGTCAAACTTGGTGGTAATTATCAGCAGACGATAGGTCATTAATATGTTCTTAATGTCCAGGTCAAAGGTAATTTGGGTCAAAATGTGAAATCATGTAAAAGCCTATACTTCTCCATAGGATTTTATGTTTGATTTTGATCAAACGTGCTCACAGTGATGAACAGATGATGCGTCATTATACTTGTACTGAATTTTCAGGTCAAAGGTCATTTGGGTCAAAAGGTGTCAACCCCGTAGAAATAACATAAAAACTTATACTCCTAGGGTTTATGTTTGATTTGACTCAAACTTGGTCATACTGATCAGCAGATGGTGGGTCATAAAGATAGTACTTAATTTTCAGGTTAAAGGTCATTTGGGTAAAAAGAAAAAAAGAGTCAACACCATGAAAAACACGCTAGGTTTTTTTTGGGTCAAACTTGCTCATAGTGATCAGCAGATGATAGGTCATAAACTGAACTTATTTTTCAGGTGAATCTCATTTCTCCCGGACTGAAGTTTCATCTATAATATTTTAATAGTTGCCTTGCAATCAGAGTTAATGGTACAGGTATCACTGCTGCTCTAGTTCGAGTCATGCTGTCATCAAGAAAATAGATATTTTTGAAACTTTTGATTTCTTTTGTATCCCAGACTATACATATGTAGCTGTAACTATTGAAATCACAACACGTTGCCGTACCTCTTACACAGCGATCGACGCATGGACGCAATTTAATACTTTGCCATGTGGACACTGATGTTTACTGTCCATTTGCACAAAACCCGGTAAGGAAAGTATAGTCGTTTAATCACGAGTTGCGCAATTGGTCATTAGAATCGGATGCTATACATACACTTTGTTGTACTTCCGAGATCGACAATGATGAAATAGCCCATTTTAGCAAATTATACTTCCCAGCGGGAAAGTGTTTTTGAATACTCTCAGTTTGCGCAAGTAGAAAGTGGATTGGGGTTTGAGCCGGAACCGGTGCGCTGCTGGGTTCGAGACGTGACCAGCCTGGAGGTGTCGACTTTCCTCCTAGTTGCGAAAGTTGCTATCACTAGAAGGGAGGGGGGGGGGGGATATGCACCACTTGGTGTCATGGCCACAGCCCGCCCCTAGTTGGCAAGGTGATGTGGATATAGTTGGTCTCTCTTGAAAATTTCGATTGGTAATACAGGGCACTACATGACTCTCTTCTACAAAATGACAGGAATTATCGTATAGTCTACATACTATGCACTATCTTTTAATGACATTATTGAAATGTTCTTTCTTGCAGTAAACAACAAATTCAGAGACTTCACTGATGATTCTAGAAATGCCAATATGCCTCAGTACTGATTCAATGTCTACCTTTCGTACATATACCTATATTCATTAAACCTTGTTCACCATGGGGTCTGTATACATTGATACGTGTTTGGACGTGGAATTAGCAACCTTAAACGGTTACATCATAACTTATTTTTAGAATTTCATTTACGGTGGTGCATTTCTTGTATGTATATATACGTACCGTGCACTGAACTTTCGAGATGGCATGGAATAAGTTAATAACATAGCCGGCTTCTAGGTCTTACATGTAGAGGAAGATTCGAGATTGACTGCTATGAGGTTGAATTTTTGTATTTAAAGACAGTTCAGTTCTATGACTTGTGCTCATCCTTGTATCATCCGATCATCCAATCCCAATTCTTGTTTCATCTTTGTATGAATATCCGATTTATCCTTATATCCATTAAACTCACGATTGTGTTATTTGACGATGTCTGCTAAAACTCAAGCCATTGGCATCGATCTTGGTACGACGTACTCCTGTGTCGGGTTGTTTCAACATGGAAGAATAGAGATCATCGCTAACGACCAAGGAAACCGTACCACTCCGAGTTACGTAGCCTTCACTGACACGGAAAGACTGCTTGGAGATGCTGCCAAGAACCAAGTAGCACTGTAAGTATAGAATATTTCAACAGGTTCTATCTACTCTAAGCAGGCTACGATCGGGAGCGGAGGTATAGGGGGAGGGGGGGGGGGTAGTACGGAGTGCGATTTTAACATATTCGTACACCCCCTCCCCGTAATCACGACCACCATTATCTCCGTGACCTTAACTCTACCGGTAGATGACTTTTTAAATATTCAATACTGTAACTTGTAACGCTTCAAACTACATGTCAAGTAAGGTGCATGCCTCGGTATGCTTCTTTAAAACCTCTTGAAATTGTGGTTACATATGACTACAAGTCCCGCATTCGTATTTTGTATTAGGCCTCTAATTTTCTATTCATCTTCCTCGGACCATATTTAAGTTATTTGTTTTGTATATCTCTTTATGCCCTACCCCCCTCCCACCCCAGCCCTTCCCCCACTCAAAAAGATCGAAAACGTTCATGTATTGTAGTATACTGTTACATATAACGTGGATGGTATATGTGAATCTTCCTGAAAAATCCCAGCATGTACCGGTATTGGTAATGGGAAATACTTTCACAATGTAATCACCAATGGCTTATTCAGTCCATGTGTTATTCCTATGCGTACTTTTAAGGATGACAACTTTAGGCGTATGTTAGCCTTTGATATGTGAAAGTCCAAAGACCAAAACATAAATTAAGTGCTAGTAATGTTTCTATAGCTATTTTCAAGATATTGGCATTAAAAATGTGCTAATTCCCTTGAAATGCTCAATTTATAGGCTGAAATGACAATGACGTAGCCTCCTCGGTACAAACCTATGTACATGTAAATCCATTGTTTGATTAATTCTACGAACTCAACCAAAACGATTTTCTTTTAATTTCATATAACCAACATCCTATGCCGACACCATTCATTCATCCTTGAATAAGCTTCATGCTTTGTAAACAAGTTTATTTGAGGGTATGAAAATCTTGTGTCCACCTACATAATGTACACCATCTGAGGAACTAATATTATGAGCTGCGTTAAGTAGTTTACAATCGGATTCATAAATTTTACAAAGGAGAGTGTGACCGTGTGGTCGTTAAGTCCGACTCCCCTCCCCCAACCCCCCTCCCAAAAAAGAAGTAGACACATTTAAAGAAAAAAATAAGAAGAAAACCTTTCTCCCTCCCTATCCCTGCCCCCCCCCCCTCCTCTCTCTCTCGCCAGGAATCAATCCCCTTGGCGGCTTCTGCACTCCCAGCGTGTGCCTGACCCCTCCCCATTCCCCCATCAAATATTATACTATATGTCTTCTTAAAGTCTTTTGATAATAAATTTTACACATCACATTGAATTTTGGCACTAAACTGAAAGCCGTTCTTGTACATAAACACAGTTCCTGCGACTTCATATTTGTAACCACACATTATAACTGTGCGGGCTATGTTCATATCAAGTATAGGGAAGATTCTATTTCCACATGTTATCAACTAGCGCTAAAAAAAATAGTTCTGGGTTCCATATAATTCGCGCATATGCAATGCCATTGATCATGTATGCAATTTAAAGTAAGCAGTTGCAAACTTATGAATGAATGAATTAAATATTCTTAGGTAACTCGTAGCTCTTCAACATTATAGGCCTATATACAATATTCTCACATAGACTTAGTTCAAAGTAATTGTATGTTGCATATATCACTCTCTGTCCACAACCCAGCACTACACCAGTCTGACAATTAACGTACAAGAATGATTGGTATGTAGTCTATGACTTTCAGAGAAATTCTTGCCAAGATAGTCTGTCTGTTACTGCTTCGATATAACTCGGTGGAACAACTGTAGGCGTTCAAAATATCACCGTTGTATAAACACAGTAGGATATACAGTAACATGCTTTCTTATGCTTTCTTATTTCTTCTTAAATGATTTATTTGTGGTTATTTATATCGCTGTGTATAACGGGGCGCGCATAAATTCATGATGAAAGATATGAGATGCGCATTGGTGAGTGATAACCATCGTAAATGTGAAATAGCATTTGATCTTAGTAGTATAGCCTTCTCGTCATAGATATTTCATGAGGTCAGTGGGGCCAATTAAAGAAAATCAATTGTTAATATTATAAGCATAAGGAATGTACGCGAGCCACTCCTGAAAAGTCAATTTAAACCTGCCATCAGTCTCTTTATTTGTAGTATTCTTGCATAAAGTGACGTGGACTACACCCATCAATGTAAAGGTATTATTGCGTACATACTACGTAAATCCGGGCTTTGTAAGGGTCGATGGTCCGATTGTCACTCGCTCAGAATGATCCTGATTGAAAACATTCAAGAAGTACCCCTCTCTTCTTGATATCCGAAACGACTCACACGTACATGGTGTAAATGTTAGAACGGTATCGTAATAAATATGATCAGGATATAATTATAAATCACAGGCATTCATATTACAGCGATTAATGCTGGTTATAACTGCACCGCAACGCGATATATATCACACATATTCTTCGCGCGCGTTACGGTATGATTTGATTTTCGACGTGTAACTACGGTTACGGGAAAAGTCAATTCGGTGAGCGGGTAGGAGATGGAAGGGGGGAGCGGAAGATGGGGGGGGGGTGGATAATGGGGCGAGATTTAAGGATTAAATAAAGGAAAAAATAATCCCTATTATATACACTGTGAAAATTAGGGACAGAGTAATAATTGTAAATCTCTGGTGCTCATGAGTTGGTCCTTTGAATGTGTTGTTTGATTAATTCTGTCGTCTGATAACAAACCCTACATATTTCTTCTGCATTTGTCGAATGCAGTCTATTGATCTGGTGTATATTAGACTGTTGAAATCTTCCTCGCCAAATGGAGAACTGATTTTCATTCAAATTATTTCTCTATTCAGGAATCCACAGAACACAATTTTCGATGCCAAGAGGCTGATTGGTCGTCGCTTTACTGAAGATTCCGTCGAAGAAGATATGAAGAATTGGCCGTTCAAGGTCATCAATAAAGGCGGCAAACCTATGCTGCAAGCAGAGCACATGGGAGAGATCAAGACGTTCGCCCCAGAAGAAATCAGCTCAATGGTACTTACTAAAATGAAAGAAACGGCTGAGGCATACATGGGTAAGAAAGTTCATGACGCCGTCATTACTGTGCCTGCTTATTTCAACGATTCTCAACGACAAGCGACTAAGGATGCTGGATTAATCGCTGGATTGAACGTCTTACGTATTATCAACGAGCCCACCGCTGCCGCTTTGGCTTACGGTCTAGAAAAAAAGCTGCAAGGCGAACAGAATGTTCTGATCTTTGACCTCGGTGGTGGTACATTCGACGTTTCAATCTTGTGTATAGCCGGCGGTGTCTTTGAAGTCATTTCGACCGCTGGGGACACTCACCTCGGAGGGGAAGATTTCGATAACCGACTGGTCAAGCATCTTGTTGAAGATTTTAAACGCAAACAGAAAAGAGATATTTCGGGAAATCCGAGAGCTTTGCGAAGACTAAGAACGGCAGCCGAGAGAGCCAAACGAGCTTTATCGAGCAGTACGCAGGCAGCTATCGAAATAGATTCACTTCATGAAGGGATCGATTTTTATACTTCAATCACAAGAGCTCGATTCGAAGATCTTTGTTCCGACCTCTTCCGTGATTGTCTCAAACCGGTTGACAAAGCGCTCGTAGATGCCAAGATTGACAAACGAAATATCGACACTGTCGTTCTTGTTGGTGGTTCTACTCGCATACCTAAAATACAGAAACTTCTGCTGGAATTTTTCGATCACAGTAAAGAATTGAACAAATCTATTAATCCAGATGAAGCCGTGGCTTACGGAGCCGCCATTCAAGCGGCCATTTTGTCTGGTGACGACAGCGATGCGGTGAAAGACGTGCTACTCGTCGACGTAGCACCGTTGTCACTTGGTATTGAAACGGCTGGTGGAGTCATGACAAGTCTAATCAAACGCAACAGTAGAATACCAGCGAAAACTTCGGAAACCTTTACCACCTATTCGGACAATCAGACGGCTGTCACCATTCAGGTTTACGAGGGAGAAAGAGCGATGACAAAGGATAACAATAAATTAGGAGTATTCGAACTGAAAGGTATTCCACCAGCTCCAATGGGGATTCCCAAAATTGAGGTGAAGTTTGATGTCGACGCGAACGGAATCCTTCACGTGACTGCCAAAGACGAAAGTACGGGAAAGAGTAACCAGATTACGATCACCAATGACAAGGGAAGGCTTTCGAAAGCCGATATCGATCGCATGGTTTCAGATGCGGAAAAGTACAAAGCCGAAGACGACGTTCAACGCGCACGGGTGTTGTCGCGGAACCAGTTAGAAAGTTACGCGTACAACGTGAAAAGCACTGTCAATGATGTCCCCGAGGATCGACTTAGTAAAGAAGAGAAAGATAAGGTTTTGAAAGCAGTAGAAGAAGTGATCAATTGGTTGGACGGAAATCAATCGGCAGAAAAGGACGAAATCGATTATAAAATGGAGGAGCTGCAGAAGGTGACGTCACCAATCATGACGAAGTTACACGGTGGTGGAGCGAGCGAAACGAATGACTCACAGGGACAACGAAGTGGGCCAACCATTGAAGAAGTAGATTAAACTTGGCTTCAAACAGGATAGGTGTTGCGAGTTACGGACCTCTAGACTGTCGCAACGCAAAGTGAAAAAAAAATGAAACGTTGACATATCCTTAGTAAACAAACAAGCAAATAATACACATAATGCATGTTTCTCGAAGTAATTGATTGCTTATTCAATATTGCTTTGTTTCGACATTTAGATGTTCATCATTTTTGTACCTCTATTTATATCCTTATATCGATTTCTCAGGTTTATCCTTTCTGTAGTTAGATTTATCGAGATTTCAATTTTTATTTCACTGATTCGACTATTTCTCTCGTTTCGACTCAATGCTACTGTTTTGTAATTGACTACGTTTGTTACGTTGGTCTGTCATACTCAAAGAAAATTTAGTGGTTCTCGAACAGTCCCACCCCCCCCCCCCCTCTTTCTTCCCCAAGTATAGACAATTTATTGAAATGTAACAGTTCCCACAGGAAAATATTTTTTATTTTTTAAAATCTGAGGGGTATTTACCTTCCAAAATGTTAAGATAAATTTTAGTCATTATTCTTAAATTTTGATTTAGTTCTTGTTGACCTTAACGTCTTCATTATTTATGGAACAAGATTTGCACCGATAAATGGACCCGTTTAAGTTGTAAAGTATAACTGAGCCAAATCAATCATTGTTTCATGTATGATATACTTGAGCTGCCGGTTCTCTCAGCCCTTGTCTCACTTATATTACAACATTGCGATCAATGTGACGGTAATGGACATCTCGACCCAAGCTGCAATACTATATGGTATGTATATAGGATATATACTTTTCAACGGACAAGTGACACAGCATTGGACATACAACGTTACGATCGCGTTGTCGTGGGGATTAGAGTGGATCAGTGTAGTGAACATCGTTTGGTTTTCGCGCCAAAACTCTACATCTAAGATAACTTTTCTTCAAATGTATATCCTAATGTGCATGGGGGATTACGCTCTTACACATGCGCACTGTATTTAATAATATACTATACTAAGCTTTTGCACCGACTAAATTCATCCATTGTTGCTCTGGACAAGAAAAAACCGAAAATAAATTTCGCCATTGAGCAGACGAACGCATTGTCGTAAACCTATCATACATGTAATAGTAATTCTTACCCCGTGTTGTACTAACTTAGTGTAGGCTACTTACAAATGGTATATCTGATAACAGAGAATGAATCTCAATGCATTTAAATGTCGTCATTTAGTAATCATACAATATGTTTGTACTTTTCGCTATTTATGCTGAATTTATATCATCGTTGCTTTTTTTTTATGTAAAACTATTGCAGCAACCTTTTAATGCATGTAATACGCTCATGCTTTTATAAATTTTCATAAAATTTTGATAAATAATAAGATGCAAAAAGCTTCAAACATGAAACAAAAAATAAAGAGACCATTTCGACGTGTTTTTTTTGTTGCGAATTTTCTTTCATGGAAAGTGGTTTTTCTTGAGGTTCTCTTTAACTTTAAAATATTCTCAGGCTACATGAAAGACTACAAAAGGAAATGATCAGATGAAATGGAGAGTGGTAAATATTCTATGCCAAGAAACTTCATGGAATATAGAAGACGGGATAATTATATGGGTATATTGGTCAACCACCCCACCCTCTCTTCCTCATTTCCTATACGGACATCCTTGAGTAACATAACAAGCTACGAAAAAGATTCTCTATCTTTTATCTTCTATATACATATTGAATACGTTATACTATGAAATTGGATGGAGGAAAGTTTTGACGTGTCCTTTTTTGTGACGCCGCAATTGTTAATGTTTCTCACGTAAGATAGCAATGTAAAATAACACATAACTGGTTTATAACGCTAGTTTTGCAATCTAGACTTTTCACTTCTTCTAGACGACCAAATTGAATTTAATCTGCAGTTATGTAGAATTCGAATCTATTTAATATACGCTCATCGAATTCATATCTCATATGCAGGCCTAATTTTGGGCTTCTATTTTGATCTATTTTTTGGCATATATGGGCCAACTAAAAAAAGCACAGAAACAGAATTAGGGCAGTTATATTTTCAATAGTTGAACAATTTAACTATATTTATTGCGGCGTCTCGAATATATTCGGAGGGAGAAAATGAGTAGAAGCTAGGCCTATATATATTTACATGTTGTTGATTTCTGCAAGTAGCATGAACTTACGGCAGTGGCCTCAGCGAAGATATTTTAGCCGGTGGAATATAGCCTGCATGCAGGACGCTAATCATCTCGGAGAATTGAAGTTTGATCTTTGAAAAATGTCGCTGGCAGCACTGATGCCTTCTTTCATAGCGTACTTTAGAGTACAAGTTGGGTTTACCTTTTGAGTACTATTTGGTGATATTCAGCATTGAGGGCTTGATACATTTTTTTGGGAGGGGTGGGTGGGGGGGGGGGGTATATGCACCTGGTCAGATATCTCTTTGGTTTATGCTACTGGTAAACTTTTGAGAATGGAGAGAGGAAGAATGCAAACTGTGCTCCCGGTTTAACCACCTCTTGATACGATAAAGCTTTCAGTATTATCTTTCTTTTAACGTTGCAATAAAGGTATGTATTTACTACGCTACGAAAAGCGACATTAATACCTATAGCGCCCTTTGGAAAAGACGGTTATAAAAACTTCTATACAAAACTAAACTTAATTAAAGCTAATAAGGCTACTGTTATTCTCATAACTGATCTCATGTAAGTGTCGAAGACATATCATTATATCGCATATGCCTTCTTGAGAACTTACTGGTGATAGATACAAATTAAAGTCGAACGATTCTTCGAAAACGTTGACTTTCTACCTTCTAAGGTGGGCGCGAAATCAAACTGTCGTTCAAGTTTTTATGAGTATGAATTATTCTATATTCTACACATTTGTGAAAGGAGATATCAACTATGTTTCACAGGTGGGTTCATTTTGATAATCGGAGAACGACATTCTCCATTCTTCCAGGTCATCTTGCCATCCGGAGAATTCTTCCCTCCATTCCAGCTCGGCCTGATCCATTGAAGCTGGGGGTTAAAATAACAGGAAACAATATGATATATCTGTTGATTACATATATGTATATCTATAGACGAATTTGTCAAACTGGTGTTTTATACTTATCTGAACAACACGTCAAAGATATCCAGTGACTGTTTACATGCTGAACTTAACAACACGTCAAAGAATGATTTATTTGAATTGCCAAGTTACGCTAACATGCCATTTTGACATATGTTGGATGTCGTGTTATATACCAACACGGTGTGTGTCGTGTTATAAACTAACACGATGTGATGTCGTGTTATATACTGAGTAAAACGGTGTGATGTCGTGTAATATACTAACACGGTGTGATGTCGTGTTATATACTAACACGGTGTGATGTCGTGTTATATACTAACACAATGTGATGTCGTGTTATATACTAACACGGTGTGATGTCGTGTTATATACTAACACGATGTGGTGTCGTGTTATATACTAACACGGTGAGTTTACAACTCATTTGTCCCTTCAGAACCACTGTTCTTATTGCTGTGATGAAGATTATATAATTGGTTCTTTGTTCATCAATTCAGTAGGCAGTCAAACCTTTCCATTCTATATTAAGATGAAAGCACCTTTAATGTGATAACATAAGTTTCATGTTCAGATGTTCATAATAGGCGAAAACCATTCGGAAAGCTTTATTAAATCGCATTGCCATCTAGGGAGATTGTCTGTCCAGTCCCCCTTCACGCACCCCCCCCCCCACTTCATCTTGGCCGTGTATAGTATAGTGCAACACTAACCAACTTCTATCATACTGTTTAAATGAATCGTGATGATTTCGTTATCACAGTCTCAATCTATAAGGGGACTGGGGCTGACAGTGCATATTTTGGGTTAAATTTCTTAAATAGCATAACAGTTCTTTATCACTAATTAAACCCAAGCCAACCCAACTAAAACATAATGCGTACTAACGGGTGATCTCGAGTACATACCGTAGTGCCACTATACGCCTGAAATAGTCCACGAAAAAGATCTATCTAATTTATCTCCTTATTAATATACCTGTTAAAAAATAACTCACCTACAAAGCTTTGTAACTCTGGTTCAAACTCGTTCCAAAAGTTGCATTCGTCTGCTTTTAAACCTCTTTCGACGTTCATTTCAAATGACAGTTCCTTGTAATTCAACTCTGGTATGGTGAAGGTTGGCCACGCCCATTCCCCTTCACCAGGGGAAGATGAAGTGTCGGGACGGCTTGGGTCACTTTATACATTGAAGAAGAAACAAATGAACGGGCATACATTATAGAAAGGTTAACAGTAAGAATATTATTCTCGCTTTATTAAACTTTAATGTAACCAAAAAAAAAATTCAAATCACGATGGAAACAAATTCAAAGAAAATCAGGCATTTGCGGTTTCACATTTTCCTATGAAGCGAAGATTGTACGAAATTGGCTTTAGGACTCAAATAAGTCAAACGTGAAGGGTGCTGTTGACATATTTAAGATCTTATTTTTTTCTCTGCAATTTTTCTGCAATTTACCAATATTTGTTATAGTTTGTTACTTTGCAGCAAAATGTCGAATTCCTCACTCATTTGTACTATTGTTGCAAATTGTATATATATTAACTGAACAATTAACCATTTTGCTGCAAACTGCTATTGAAACTATTATTGTTACATTTCGACACATACGGTACCCCGTATACTCCCTTTCGCAAATATCTGGTGACATAAATGACAAAGAGAGGAGGGGATTAAGGAGAGGTGGGCAGGGACAAGGGATTCAAATTAAGAAGTGCTAATGTGTTAACACTAGAGAGAAGACTGTTGTGAACAGATGAGGTCATATCTGAGAGGAAAGGGAGAGCTGGGGGGGGGGGGGGTTGATCCTATGGTTTGGATTTAAGTTCAATTTACCCAGATTTGGCAAAATTCGTCCAGAATTTCATGAACTTGACGGAAACTTCCTTCTCTTCATCTGACATGATACCATGTATGGTAAGCATCTCTGGAATAAATGGATAGCCAAACACGTATTGTAGTTCTTCTGCGTGGGCAGCGCCAAGCCAGTTTGGACCTTTGCCGTGGTAACCATATGTAGACCTAAAAGAACAGTATATAGCGTATAACAATATATATTCGCACGGTAAAGGTATAGACAATATTGTGATGGGTGCATGCATGGGTGTATAACTTTTG
>JAIPMN010009756.1:3242-16155 GCA_020650975.1 Apostichopus californicus
ATTTGGCGATGACACCTATTTATTCTTCGTTTATCTGCAAATTAGCCAGGCCCGGAAAGGGTAATTTCCGGCGATCTAGGGAGTATCTTTACTCAAAAAATTTCTGTACGCTACGCACCAACCTGTGGTGACGCTCCGCTTAGATAGTGTCGAAAGCGCCCCTACAGACCATTCTCGCCCCTCCTGACCAATATCCCTAGCTCTGCCACTGCTCAGGACTGCTACCAGAATCCCTGCCCTGCTCATATTGTAGTTCCTACCACTTTTAACATGAACATATTAACCATCCTGGTAGGAGTAATGTTAGTGAAGTTGGACATCCACCAAAATAATGTTATGAACTTTTAACATGCTTAATTAGTAACTTTTATTACCTACAGTATAGGTTAACATTTTGGAGGCAATAATGATGCAGTTTATAGTACTTGAACAGTACTATACATGCACTGGAGGCACAAGGGGAGGGGGGTGGGGTTGCTCCCCCTATCAGATCTTCTCCTTATCCAAAATATATATAGAACTAGGCTAATCGTTTGTATTTAGAAACAGCTTCCAATGCAAATAAAATGCATTAATGTGAAAAATTGTCAAATGATTGCACCATTTTGCGCCTGTGTCACTTTAATTGTAGGAAAATCCCCAAAGGGGAGAGGAAACCCCTTAGACGCATACCCATATTAGTGTTATAGTTTTGGCCACCCCTCCCGAACAATTTGCCTCGCCCCCTAGTTGCCCCCCCCCCCAAGATTGCTTTGGTTGTTGCCACCACTGCATTCATGTATCCAGTGCTGTACAGTGCCATACTATATTTCCAAACTGAAAGTTAAACCCTCCCAGTCTGAGTCTGTCCATGTGCTCATCTTCTGTAAGTTAATCATGTATCAAACCTTAACTCAAATACATAGATAGTGTACAATTGAACTGCATTATAAAACAATTAGAAATTACTGAAGAGCCTAGTACCTGCATTATTACAACATCGACCTCCACTAGTTCTATCACTTCTCTACATTTGTTTCTTGTCTGTTATGATCTATAGACGAGATCAGTAAGAGATCTTAATTACTCTTTATCAGTTATTATAGATCTGTACAATGTGTGAAGTACTTCTTGTGAAGTGTGCAGGTATCCTGCATGTGATCTTCAAGGACACGCTACTGTATTTACATGTTTAAATGCAGTGTAGTGAATTGACATCTATCTCTGTGTTGTGTATCTACAGATTAAATTCACACCTCACTTACCTGTCTCCTTTACCTACGCACACCCATGTACCTACTGTAGCCTTATAACTGGTAACAGCGCCCCCAATGACCCTATCAGTAAGTTTGATACCTGAGCTTCCTTGAGCAAACAGTCGTACAGGTCTATCTTCAGTATATGGCTCCAAAATCAAGAATGTCTCTATTCAATTACAGTACTTTCCTGAAAAGCCAGTGCTCCCTGACCTTCCAAGTTATTTCCAGATGTTAGGGAGCCTGACATTGACACGTAGCGGGGACTATGTGTAGGAGCGCAATCAATAGGGGGATACCCCTCCGTATATATACCCTGACCATCCAGTTATTTCCAGTGGTTAGGGAGCCTGACATTGACATGTACATGAAAAGGGGATTGGAACATGGGTAGGATGCAATCAATAGGGGGATACCCCTCCGTAATACATATATACCCTGACCATCCAGCTATTTCCATGTGTTAGGGAGCCTGACATATACACCTATAGATATGAAAAGGGGGTTGGGATATGGGTAGGAGTCTGATCAATGGGGGGATACCCCTCCGTATATAAAAGTTGCAATTTTCTAGTTAGTACTACTGTATATATGCAGTATGAAAAGCATCTAGAGTGTAAAATGTTCAGATTGTAATGAAACAAAAATCAATATGCAGTTACTTTGTATTTTTTCGGGGGCTACAATTTGTTTTCACCTTTCACATAAAATGGGAGAAAGAAAGACCCAAAAAGTTGGGTATTGCTCCTCACTCCATAATAGTGGCCGATTGAAATAGTGTACACTGCTTAAATACATACTTATAGTTGTACATAATAAGTGTAGTCCCTGAACTGTTATTTTTATAATTGGTATGATAGTGTCTTGTTGTCTTTTCTCATTGTAGCGATGTAGTCCCTAAACTTTTAATTTTTATAATTGGTATGATAGTGTCTTGTTGTCTTTTCTGTTTGCAGCAATACTGACTTTTATAAACTGTATGAACGTGAAATGGGCTGCTCGAGTTCAAGATATATTTACGGTGGCTAAAGTTTTAGCTCTCATAATCATCATCATTGTTGGATTATACAACATGATGTTCAACGGTAAGTGAAAAGGTTTGAAATTTTTGACAATTTTATTCCCTGGGAATAGAGAGAAAAAAATGATTACGATGAACTTGGATACATGCGTTTGTATCTTGTTAATTGTTTTTCCTCCGGTAAATTTAAATAAATTGTTTGACGCATGCTATCATATCATCCATCATGTTAAATGCACTAGTTGAGATGAAAATTGATCTGGCAGGCCACAATGAAACTTTGTTGCCAATCCACGTGCCTCAACACTTTAGGATGTACTGTAGCTACTCAAAAGTGGACTTACAGTATTACATTATTTGTTCAAATATAAGATCAGAAGGTTTGAAATGTGCATTTTTCATATGTTATGTTCGAATATATCCTATCACCAGAGACCCTACTGTACCAGAAGAGGGCCAGGGAATAGACCAGTAGAAAATGGGAGAGGGAGAGAGAGGGTGGTGAGGTGGGAGAAAAGGTGATAGAAGGGCAGTGGGTGGGGATGGAAGGTGGTTACTTAATCTGGCCAGTGGCCACCTCTTTAGGTAAAAGAATGGATTTCTGCTAATGCTGTTACTGAATAACTTTTTGGATGTTAGCCAAGAATAGGATAGATCTGCTATAGTGACAGATTTTGTGTGTTCTTGCAACAAGAGCTAATTTAGCTTTCATAAATAATTAACAATAATTAAGAAGAGTGAATGATATACTGTATTTACTTTACTCCTGGCTCTCCTGTCTCCCCACAACCTTAGCACTCACATTCTATGGGTGACCTTTTAACACTGTGCACCCTCTGTGCCCCAGACCTCCCTGGTCAATGCCCTTCCTTCTCATTCTCCCACCTCACTTTAAGACTAAAAGAATAGTTTTTGAGCCATTCTCTATATATTTATGTTCACAGGCAGGGTAAGCAGTTTTGAAAATATGTTTGCTAATACCAGTACAGATGTGGGTAGTTATGCTGTTGCCATCTATGGTGGATTATTTGCCTATGGAGGCTGGTAAGTAAACTGCAGATATTTATTATGATCTTAGCCCAAATTTCTCTTTTGAAGAGGTGCTTAAAAAGTATCTATGACAGAGTACATTGATAGCAGGCAAAAGGAATGGGAAAATGTTGAAGAAAGTTGCATTGCTCCTAAAACGAAGGCAGTGAGAATGAGAGAGTGGGTAGGGGTGGGGTGGGGGTGGGGTGGTGGATGAAATAGTTTCAAGAGAGGTGGAAAGCTTTTACATTTCTAAAATGACAAAATAACATATTTTCTTCGTACCTCTCTCACCTGTCTCCAGTCGTCTTATGCACTTTGCTTTTCTACCTGACCGACTAACTAGGTAATTTTTTAAAGACTTGCGCCCTATCCATATCCCAGGCTCCACCCACTCTCTGTTCTATGTGAGTCTACCATTCTTGCAGATCAAGAGCCTTCTCCGACCTCAGTGAATCTATAACACCCTTGTGAAACACATCTAAAGCTTCCTTTGATTTCTACATTTTTGTGAACATTTTGATCACATGAAGTTTTAATGCTTAATTTGCATACCGCATACTCACCCAAATTTATATGACAGTATATATCATTAACTGCCAGTGGCAATCAACTATATGCAGGTAGTTGGTACGTGGCACTGTAATTCACCTATTTGGTTGACCAAGATGGTTCACACTGTTGACCAGTAAGTGCTTCATATTTCCAATATATTCTTCATATACAGGTACGCTTTTGATAGTCTTTTGTGAGTTTCTCTGTCATGCACTCATCCCATCCTGCTACCCCCCCCCCCCTCAGGGCTCCCTTGTAAGATCAAGATTTACAGTTTGGTTGGTTTAGAAGCAACCTTGACCTTTCTTTACAGTAAACCATATGAACCATTTTGGAGTACAGCCAACACAATACCTTCAGTTTGTTCTCATATGTGTCCACAATCTGTTGTTTTGCACTTCCTACTGTACATCTACCTTTTAATTGGTAAAGTTTTATTAGATCTTACTACAGTACTGTACATCTGCCAGGCATCTTTGACAAGGGCTACAGTACCTATGCTGGAAATGATAGCACAATTTTTATACAGACACACACACACAGATATATATGGGAATCCTCTCAATGTGGCTAAATTTCTACATTAAACAATGGCTACTTTTCTGTGACCCCTGTTGGGTACCCAACTAAGTTTTGACCTCCGATTTGCCTCCTTAAACATTCTCTAGGCCTAATATGGTAACTGGTTTCACACAATGACCGAGAGCAAACATGACAAAATTATTTAGTATCAATAAATAATATGATTGAGTGGTACAAGGTGTGGTATTTGTAGTGGGGGAGGGGGAGGGGGGAGTGGGTTTGAGGTGGACAGGGAGGGTACAAACATGGAAGATGGGAGTGAGAGCAGAAATCTAGTGAATTTCAAATTTTAAAAGGGACAGATATTTTCCTGAAAGCTATGGTCCTGTTATAGCACCCATAGTCAAATCTGCCCTAGTTTTAAATTAATGCCAGCAATCTGTTTATGTAATTCACGTTAATACTGTCGTGTATTTGGCGTACAGTGCATTTCAACTTGGCATGCCTTTAAAGTTTTGAGAGGGAAAACATGCCTTTTATTGCCAACTTTTATGCAGTGTTATAGGGTTGCATGTGTGCACACCCAAAACTGTAGTTTAAACATTGTGCTTCTCTTGTGGGGTACAAAAAGGTAACAGGAAATTATTAGCTATTATTTCTCACCATGCACCTGGGTAAGCAATCATAGCAGGGAGAACTTTTAGTAAAGGGTCAAAGAAAATGTATAATGTGGAAAAGAAGTGGGTTGATAGTTTTAGCAGTACATCTATGTATTGTATGTATTTTAGATCCTCCTGCAAGCAGGAACTCGCGAAGAAGCCATCATTGGCTTATCAAAGCTGCAAGCTGACCAAAGTCAGTCTCTTAGATTCATATTTAACGTCCATGATTATGAATTGTCAATTGTCAACAACTCTACTGTAACTGGACGATATACATTAATCTTGGAGTGACTCGAACTGGGGACCTTATGATTGAAAGGCACCAGCGTTAACCACCGAGCTAACACTCCTAGTACACATGTACTGTAGTAGTAGTACACTAGTACACATGTAGGGAGAATATGTAGTTGTAGCAGTACATTTAGGGGGAATAAATGAGAAAGGGAAAGAAATCTAGAAAAATATTCAATCCATGTCTTAGAGTAGTGTTTAATGATAGCAAAGTGCATTGCAAAGAAGAGGGGGGGGGGCGGGAGAGAAAAGAACTTTTGGTGGTAGAATGAGAAGGAGGGGTCATTGACAGATGGTCATCGGTCGCTGAGGTTGTGAGTAGACAGGTTAGCTTGTCACTTGTAAGTTTCCAAACCCGGTAAGTTTGGGGATATCCGCCCGAAATTTTTCTGTGATTACTAGCCTTCAGTTGTTCATGATTCTTAAACCGCAGAAGTATGTGTACATAAGAAGTAATCAGATTTTGGTATTTTGTCATCTTTTGCAGGAATTATCTTAACTTTGTGACAGAAGAATTAAAAGATCCCTACAGGTAAGGATTATATAATCGCTGATGTTAAAAGTTTCACCTTTTTCTGTTGGGCAGTGGTAACTTACTTAATCAAGGGACACATTCGTTATTTATTATGTCAAATTCTGTGGCACAAATATTTTCTAGCTGTTACCGTGAAGACTTTTTGTTACACTTTGTAAAGTACCTAGTCTTTGTACACTTAGATGTACAACCCCTGTTGCTCCTACTTTCGGCACCTTCTCTCCCTTAAAGCTGAAGTGGAGACCTGATGAATAAACCTTAAACACAATGCCTAGTCTGAAACTGTAGCCCCTGAAAATTGTAAAAACAATACTGTCAGGCCTAGAACCTCACAAGTTTAGGCACTTGCTAGAAAATGCCAGTGCTTCAAAAATCTACTGGCTTACTTGAAGCTCCCATCGAGGGCTTTTTCCTGAACACACATCAGTTTATACTGTACTTGATTTTCATTTTCAGAGAGCCTCGATAATATTCACTGATAAGAAGCAGTAATAAATACATACAGGGCTTATATTCAGTACGGAAAATGATGCCACCGATTCTTTGACTGACTCGTAGATTGTTAATGGACTTCATCTTGAGTTTAAGTTCTTAATGTATCCTGGTGAAAAATCCACCAGTTGGCATTCAGCCAGTGAATAGCCCTAATTTGAAGGCCCGACTGGCCCTTCCTCCCTCCAAATTGAACACTTCCGAAACGGTGTTCATATGTAGTTATTTTAGGCTCAGTGTTACTGTTCACAGCACAGTGACCTCTTGTAGATGATTAAAATACCGAGTAAAAAAATGTATATATATAGGGATTTGATTTGATTGCACTCAGGTTTGATCATGATTAAAAACAATAGCACATAATTACAGGAATGAGTTGGATATAGTCTCCATGGCTTGTTGGAAGAAGTAATTTTAGCTGCTCATGTCTGTAGCATAATTACTGTAGGTGTCAGGCTGATTAGAAGTGGGCATGTTAGGAGAAAGTCATTTCCTGTTGTGGATGTTCTCTATGTGTTATTATATCAAGGACTAGAATCCTTGCTGTATTAAGGGAAGTGAAGGTAATAGTATTATTCCAGAGATGATGACCACACAAGTGATGCATTATGACTGTGCTCTAGTGTGTTTAATGTTAATACGAGGGATCACTGCACTCTTTAATACTGTGGCTGTTATAATACAGGCTGTGGATTTGAATAGATCTTTACTACTAGCAAGTACACTGTGAGATAAAACTGTGGACAGGTGTCTGTTAGTCTGTAGTTAACGACGTGTGTTACTGTGTAACCTTCGTCCCTGTTTCTCCACCTCTGCCTTGATCTTACCCTCTTCATAAGTGATAAGGTCTCATTAAATTAAGATACATTAACTATGTAAAGGTTTATCATATTTAATGGTTTATTAATTTCATGTTTTTCTTTAATTACCTTATTAACCGTCCACTGCTGATTCTCTGTTCTTGCAGAAATTTACCGCGTGCTATTCTGATCTCCGTACCCATGGTTACAGTCATCTACGTGTTAGCGAACATTGCTTATTTTGCGGCCATGTCACCGGCAGAATTGCTAGCTAGTCAGGCTGTAGCAGTTGTAAGTATCCAGATACAACATTTCCTTTGGTGGAACATAATCAGAAGTAACCATCCCCCCCCCCTCTCCCTCTCACACACAGATACACTTTGACTTTATGTACAAAAGTGGCATTATCTTTGAGTCATATTACATTTTGGACTGGTTCTTGCAACCACCTCATCAGACACCTGCAATTGACCCAAATTTGTCTGGAACATCTGCCCAAAAGTTTTCTTCAAAATAAAAATCAATTATACTCCTGGAGTTAAAAGGTACCCTATCTTTCTTGAAAAACCTTTTAATGCATGACCACCCAGATACAAGAGCATTCCTTCTCTGGGATTCACCTGTGAATTGAGTTAAACTGACGCTACCTGAAAGGCCATGTGTTGGTCATCCCTACCTTACTCCCCAGCATGATTGGACTCTTCTAAAACTGCACTCTATAGGGATCTTTTACGCTGCCAGAGTATCGGTGGCCTCATTGTATATGGTCTGCTACTGTAACATGTGCTACTGTATACCAGTAACTCCATAATTACACATGCACTGACCAAGGTTTAAAGCTGTACAGTATAGTTTATTGCCCAGTTTTTTCTCTGGTAGGCTAAAATTGATTGATGATTAAAAATTGAGCTGATTCAATCATGAACAAGGAAGTATTGAAAGAATTTATTGCAGTTCTATCATGATTAGAGGCAAAACAAATGAAAAGCGCTACAGCATATCACAGGCTCATCAGATTTTTTTACAGGTCGATACAAAAAATGACATTTGAAACTGTTCCCAAACCGTTAAACGTAACAGCAGTATGAATAAGGTTGTGACATCACAGATTCACTTTGCCTCCAACTTGTAAACCTTGGCTTGGACTACAACCAGTACCTACTGTATTAGAACACTGTACAAATCACCATATGTTCAATGTACAAATCACAATATGTTCCATGTACAAATCACCATATGTTCAATGAACAGGTGTTCTTATAAGCCCCCAGGCTCTTAAAAGCTCTTTGTCATCACAGATTTTGATCTGTAGAATATTAACGACTGAAATGTGGCTGATAAAATGTCCATGGTGTTGTTTTGGAATGTCATTTTCACAATAACACAGTGTATTTTATTGTACCCATCACCATACTGGATGACTCTTTGTGATTTCCTTCATATCTTCTGAAAAGCAAACATAAACACATCTGGTGCGGCTTGAGTAACTTCATTTCGGCTTCTTTTCTTTCTTATCCCTTTGCAATTGACATAGGTCTCTACATATGGAAAATAATTTCATATTTTAATACAAACCTTTGAGGTAAATGATGTAACACAGGAGATTACTTTAATATCATTACTGAATGGGAAATTCCCCTTTGTATATTTCCTTTATCGATTCTGTCGCTGCTATAGTCTAGTGTGCCATGCAATATTTTGATATTAATACTGCCGTCCTTCCTCGTGACATGTAATTTGACAGAGAGTTGAATCTCAGCCCTCTACCACAAAGCAAAATCTAACAAAAGTTTTCTTCTCCAAAAGAAAGCTGTTTGCGTTGGGTTCAAGTTGCAAAAAAATGTGTGCTTTTTATTGGTGAGCTTCATCCATTGTTTTGTCTGATTTGTTAACCTTTCTGCATCAGGGCAAATCCATCCAATTTAAGATCTTTGCCAAACAGGTGTGTGTTCTCTGTTGCCATGGTGAACACTATTGTATGCATGTTTAGAGATGCACTCCTGTGGTTTGAAGGAAGAGTATTCTTCCTTGGTAACTCTTTTGTCGACCTGACCTCATGTGACTTTGAATCAGTGCCCGTTACATCGTGCCATCATCCAGTCCATCGGATTTGGGTTGCCAAATGGCTGTTTGTTGTTTCATACCTTTCCGGCAGACTTAGAAAAAAGATTTAATCCATTTCACAGTGATTCCAAAGGATTACATTTATTTCCCCAAAATATTTCCTTTTGTAGAGATAGATTTCTTAGATAGATAAATATTGTTTGGCAGTCAGTGTATGAACTTTGAACCAATACAATCGACAGAACTTGCAAAGTGATGTTGGCTTCCTTTTGCCTGATCCACAACAAGTTGACCTATCTCATGTGCCATGTCCATGGTCTTCCTTCTGTCATATGATCAGTTTTCTGAGGTGATTTTTGCATGGGTGGATGACAAAACACTCCATTTAATTTATTTGGTGTTTTTTTCCCTTTTCTTTCATTTGAAATCATCATTCCAAAAGTGCAAAATAATTGAAAATAATTGAAACACAAATGATAGAAAAATCAATCAAAAGTGAGCCATCTTGAAGGATTAAGGATACAAAAGTGAGAGAATGTGTTATATATTTATCCTCGCGAGTGTCTGGTAGGATCCAACTGCCAGCGTTGTGTATGGTATTCACAAGTATGTATTCACAAAGGGTTATTGGAATATATTTGCTGTATGTTTCCAAGATGTGCCATCCTCGAAAGGTATTAAACTTTATAATTGCTCCCAAATTTTTTCCCAGAATTTCATAATCCCAGACTCGTCCAAGTGTTTTCCAAGATCAAATTGTGTACACGGTTGGTTAACAGTGATGCGATGTCAAATTAAGTAATGGCCATTATCTATGAGTGATGATATTACTCTTGAGGGTTTGGACTTGACCCATGGGTGACCATTCTAGTATCTTTATGGGAACCCTTTACCAGAGGTACAGTAAGTACAAAGTGAAAACTGTCAGTGTAAGATACAAGTTTTCACTGCAACATACTTTTTAAATTATCATGAGTTTATTGTCCTGATCCTTTTTATTTTGTTTCTTAGACATTTGGTATAAATCTCCTTGGTGTGATGGCATTCATCATGCCCATCTCTGTCGCTCTCTCAACTTTTGGTGGAGTCAACGGACTACTGCTAACTGGGTCTCGGTGAGTATGACCTATTGCTGCCTGGTGTCCAGACTGAGAGAGACTTTCCTATCAGAGAGTAGCTCTTAGGATTTAGTAGAAGGTATGGAATGTTGGTGGTGGGGGTCAAAGGGTGGGGAGTGGAAGTGAGTGAGTGAAGAATGGAGGAGGGGGAAGGGATAAGGTGTGGGTAGGAAAGCCTTGTGGGGAGGGAAGGGGGAAGGGGATGAGAAGTGGATGGGAATGGCTCGTGGCAAAGGTAAGGAATCAGGTGGTTGGTTGGAAAGGCTGGTGGGGAAGGAAGGGATCAGAAGCGGGTCAAGTCTGATGGAGAGAGAAGGGGTGAGGACAGGGTAAAAAAGGCTGGAGGAATGGGGGAAAAATGCAAGGAGGAATGGGGGATGACTGGTAAGGAATTGGCAAGAACCAAGTCTTAGGAAAAACACTTTTATTCATGTTTTTTGTTTTGCTTTTTTGGTATGGTTTGTTGCTTGGATCTAAAGAGTTATACACTGGAAGGCTCTGACCCGACAATTCCCCATAATTTTGGAGGGTTTGTACAGAAGGGAAAAATAAACAAATGAAAAGTGTTTTGAAGTAACCTGCTTTAAAAAGCTTCTTAAAAACAAGAAATTTGCTTACAAAGTGACTTTGGACTCTGGGGTCACCAACAGTGTTTGCAGGTCAAAAATTGTGTGATGTCTTGTCTAGATCTGTGAATCTTGTCTATTGCAGCTGTTCGTATCACAGCCGGGGTGTTGACTGTTGAGGGAGGGTAATCTCAGACAACATTTTCTAAGCTTTTGACTGTTCTGCACTGTTAGTGTGAAACTTGATACCAGGATAATTCAACGTGTCATTTCTTGTTTTGGATAAAGGCACAAGGGAGTTGTGTTTAAATACACAAGATGACCTAACACTGCATATCTGCATTGAGATATAAATTGGCATAATTCTGACCAGACTTTGTGGTGATGGGACACGCTTAGACGCGATGCACCCACTGCCCCAACCCATTGATTGGATGCCTCCCATCAAGAAATCTATGCGTGCACAGGATTTTCAAAGTTGTGGAGGGGGTTGGGTGGGACACTTCCTATTTCCCCAGACTAATTTAGGTACAGGGGCATGAACCTATATGGATGGGCATTAGGCAGATCCTAAAGAAAGAACATATTGCAGATGTGGGGTTCGATGAATATGACTCCTATTGTAGAGTGGTCTTAAGGTCCTCCCAGATAGCAAAAAGATCATAAATTTGAACGGTTGAATAGTGAACTGTGAAGCATAGTTAGATTATAAAAGTAGGTCTATAATTGGGCCTAAATGCAATGTTTGCTGATACATTTGAAGTTTGAAAAATCCCACTGCTGAGCATCCTATCCCCCCCACCCCACCGGGGGGTCCTACACCATCCCCAATAGTCGAGTAATAATTGAACAATTTGTAGTATAACCAAATTAAAATGAAAATGTATTAGCTGCAACCAGCTTCATGGAGAAACCTGGGCAGTAATTCTCTGCAAGACAAGGGAACTGCCTACCTGAAAGAAAGGGACCCTGGCATATTCACATGCAAGCTGCATGAGTCTCCATAAACTATGTTGTGTTTTTCTTTTTCAACAACCCTGAACATTTTCTCTTTTCAGTCTGTACTTTGTCGGAGCTCGCATGGGTCACTTACCGCAGAGCATGGCTATGATCAACGTGCAGCGAAAGACGCCGATGCTCTCCTTGGTGTTAACGGTAAGGATAAACAAATTGATTGATTGATTATTGATAATATTGAAAACCACTTCTTCTTTTCTTCTGTTAAGTTTGTGATTATTACATTGGTTGCTGACAATTTTTGGGAGCTGTTCTTGGCTGTGAATCGACTTGTACATCAGCACTGACAAAACTCTTGTAAAAGTTCCCATCAATGTCGATGATAAGTTGAAAGGCAATCTTCAGCTTTGTGTAAAGAAAAGAAAACATATTCCTTCTAAGGCCATGCCTAGATGATACCTGTAATGTACCAGTGAGTACCTAGATATAGGCATGCCTAGATGATACCTGTAATGTACCAGTGAGTACCTACATGAAGCCATGCCTAGATGATACCATTGCTGTCAGGTCCAGCAAATTTAGGACTTTACGTTTTAGTACTGTACGAAGTAGCGGTATATTGCCCTAGCTATAAACAGATTGTTTAATTGCACACCTACTTCATCATAAGCACTTTTACTGTGTGCTTGTTTATTATTGATCCCATTTGATAGTTCCCACCAATATATATATATATAGTTGGTTTTGATAATGTGACAAGTTCTGATAACATTTTTATTTTCCTTTTGTATGAAGGACATTTTTTATCTGGAATACTTATTGACTTTAGATGTGAAATTGTTGCATTGTTTAGAGATTGGGGTTCAAGTCAAGGGCGGTATATGTTAGCAGATTGATTTGATATGATCCTTTGCGATAATTTAGCTTGTTTTCGTTTAGTGCTGAAATCATTCAGTATTAGTATTCTATCTGATAAAAGTACTTATCTTATTAGGAACGTGATATGATAAAACTTAAATAATGTGGCTTGCATTGGTAGATTATTATAGAGGGGGGGGGGGGGGGG
>JAIPMN010009758.1:0-17766 GCA_020650975.1 Apostichopus californicus
ATGCTACATGTTACGATCTTAAACACAAATTCGACTTAGATTCGAAACAAATAGGCCTATTTGATAGAGCTGTTGTGGGGAATAATTTCGATTAGGGTTGTGCACATTTTCTGCAAAAACGACAAAAAAGTGAACTAAGATTTGGGAAAAAGTGGGGGGGCAAGTGCCCCCTCTTGCCCCCCCGTAATCCCGCCCATGATAATGAGTATAGTTTTAATATCCCATAACCTACCCCATCCTTTCGTATTTTGACATATTTCATTTGCTTTCATGCATGTATCGATCGCGTGTGTATGGACTTGGACTTTATGATTTCACCTCATTTTGTCTCGAAAGAAAACTTGTTCCTTCTTTCCTAATTTGCACATTGGATATTGCAGTGCTAGTATGCATATTTTTTTTCCTTGGGGGGGGGGCGTTGATGGAGTGATGTGTATACGTAAATAAGATAATACAATAAGAGTTATAAAGGGTACTAAATAGCAGGCTGCATCAGTCCAATCGAATTTCTGCAAAGTGGCCTTCGACGTCGGTGCCCCCCCCCCCCAGATTAAAAGTGCTTCCGCCGCCCTTGGTGGAAAGCCAAATATTGCCACTGCGCTTGCTAGTATTCCTGCAAGAATTTGCACTGTCACAAGTTCTTCATGGTATATGTGACACAACGTGCCATAGTCTCTGCATATTGTTTTCCTGAGTTACTGAGATTCAAGCATCTCAAGACTATACAATGAGATCTCTCTTTGTACACATGTTCTTGGACAGTAATTATGTCATGTTTGAAAACACACCGACCTCTCAAGCAAATCACTCCTCAAAATGTCATCATCCTTTTCTTAACTAGGAATTCCCAAACTAAACAACATCAGCATATCTGGGTATTAACTTAAGTGGACATTGTGTTTCAGTACAAACACTACTTGAAAATAACATGACTATGATTGACACCTCCTTATTAGCACAAACTAAATATACATTCTACTGGGAACCTTATTGTGCGTTCATTTACGAGTTGAGGTGTGCACTAATCCTGAGAGTTCAAGCAAATTCTATTCCTCATCAGGGTGGGTCTGCAAATACAGGTGGATTGTTATGAATTACTTAACATTGTTACACCAATACATGGAAAAAAATGCAAGTGCTGGCAGTTTACACATCTATTTTTAGTCAGTTTAAAGTAAAATCCACTGTTTGTTCCAAATGACCAAGCAGTTTCCCTGCACTGTTTTTAACATCAAATGAAACAAGATGCATTGGTATTCTTCATTTTATCTGAGAGTGCTAACCTTTTGGTGAGAAATGTTAGGATATAATACCTTCGTTTGGAAAATTTGTTGGTCCAATAAAAATTAATAATGCAACAGATATAATGTCTCACCTGACATTTCTTCACTGCTGCATTTAATTTGCAACATTTTGTGATTGGAGTAGCAACAAGTGTGGACAATACTGTATGTTTTTTGCTAGTTCTGTCAACATTTGCGTGCCATGTATGATTCTTGAAACTGAGTCTAACTGTAATTCTTCTTTCTAAGTTGTGTTAATTTCCTAATGTTATTATGAGGACACCCGCCCAGAGATATTTCTTGAGACAAGTTTTGTATTAACATTACTAATGTACAGGTATGCCCTCCATGGCTGAGCCATTTTACATATATGAGTAAGTTCGGGAAAGCAGCGCCATTTGTAAACTGCTTCAGACAGGAAAAGTAAAAAGATACCAGCAATGAAAAGCTCTAGGACCCCATCTCTCTGCATTATGACAACTCATTTTGAGTCTCAGGGCATGCAACTGTATACAGAGGATGGTACATAACAAATGGAGGGGTGAGGTCCAGAGGCTGGTACATAACAGAGGGAGGGGTGAGGTCTAGAGGCTGGTACATAACAAATGGAGGGGTGAGGTCCAGAGGCTGGTACATAACAGAGGGAGGGGTGAGGTCTAGAGGCTGGTACATAACAAATGGAGGGGTGAGGTCTAGAGGCTGGTACATAACAAATGGAGGGGTGAGGTCTAGAGGCTGGTACATAACTAAGGGAGGGGTGGGTCTACAGGCTGGTACAAAACAAAGGGAGGGGTGAGGTCTACAGGCTGGTACATAACAAAGGGAGGGGTGAGGTCTAGAGGCTGGTACAAAATAAAGGGAGGGGTGAGGTCTACAGGCTGGTACAAAACAAACGGAGTGGTGAGGTCTACAGGCTGGTACAAAACAAAGGGAGGGGTGAGGTCTAGAGGCTGGTACAAAACAAAGGTAGGGGTGAGGTCTACAGGCTGGTACAAAACAAAGGGAGGGGTGAGGTCTAGAGGCTGGTACATAACAAACGAAAGGGGTGAGGTCTAGAGGCTGGTACATAAGAAAGGGAGGGGTGAGGTCTAGAGGCTGGTACATAACAAAGGGAGGGGTGAGGTCTAGAGGCTAATACATAAAAAAGGGAGGGGTGAGGTCTAGAGGCTGGTGCATAACTAAGGGAGGGGTGAGGTCTAGAGGCTGGTACGTAACAAAGGGAGGGTGTGGTCTAGAGGCTGGTACATAACAAAGGGAGGGGTGAGGTCTAGAGGCTGGTACTTAACAAAGGGAGGGGTGAGGTCTAGAGGCTGGTACATAACAAAGGGAAGGGTGAGGTCTAGAGAGTGTCTTCACAAGGTATATCCATTCATGTGGTTGTCAGACCTGTATCTGATATGATTCCACCAACATAATTTTCTGTGTTACAAGTATCGCAGCTCAGCAGGTAGTACAATGTATCAATATATTGGTGGAAGGGTGTTAACGATACAGGGCAGGAGGTTGAATAAAGATATTAAGAAGGTTAAACTCCATGTCAGATAGGATTAGATGACAAATTTGTTGCTAGCAGAGGTAACTACCAATAAGTACTGTACTATCATCTATAGAGTTGGGATAACGCAAGTGTGTCATCTATCGTCAAGATATGGTTCAGCAACAGAGTGGGTGTAGGGATTTGTCATCTTTACAATAGTGGACTTAACCTTGTTCCAGAGTTCTGGAAATGTTTCAACAGTCTGGTGAAGATCGAACACTCATCCATACAGTAGGAGGAGAATGGGTACAGGGATGTTTGAGATTGCACTGAAGTAGTTGTGGGCAGGTTTCATATTTTGAAAACTGCTTTCTTTTTTAATTTGAATGGATATTCACTGGACAACAAACAGTTGGTGAGCACAAATAAATCGTTTTGATTTGTCAAGTTCTGCTGAACAGATGCAGTACATACCCACACCTTGACTGTAAGCAATGGATTTCTTTAAAGTGATTGGGTGGTTGCTAAAAAAAAATGTCAAAGCCAGTAACCCTTCCTCAAAGTGTGGCGTATTACCCAAGTGTTATGATTGTACAGAGTGCACCCCTGGTGCTTTGAATCTGACAATTTACACAGAATAACCACATTTTGTAGGCAAACCAAGCCGTAAATGAGAAATGAATGTGTAGCAAGTGGCACTTGGGTAATACGCCCTCAATGACAGTTATACAATGCTTTCACACACCAGTAGAAACACTGTGGTCAAGTGGTACCGACTTCGGTCTGTGACACAAGATCCGGGGTTCATTTCCTACCTTCGCCTGATGAGTCCCAAAAGGACGAAACCGGTCGTGAAGTGGAATTTTTCTGGTGTGTTGTTCTTTATTGATTACTATATATCTGTCATACCACTTGCTACACATTCATTTATATTTATATACATATATATGTATATATACATATATATATATGGGTGTGTGTGTGTGTTTTGTGTTGAAGTTTATTTTGTATATGTTCCATTTTATTCTATATATACTACCTGTTCCTATCTCCTCTGTGTTCTACTAGATTGCAGCACGTAATGACCTACGACCAGAGGTCAATATTCCCAGTAAATCACAGGTAAGTCATGGTAGTGTTGTATTGCTTCACCTTTTAAATGGCTGTGTGGAGGATTTTCTTTGCTATACTTGAAGTTACTATTTTAATTTTACTAGGCTATGAACAAATAAACACCTAAACTTCTATATATACACAACCATATCACGTTCCACCCATGTCGAGAGCAAATGACATTTACAGTATGCAGAAATCTCTGCACATTGAGCGTTTCGTACCCCAGACACCTATGCCAGACACATATATCTATTCACATATCCATCACAGCATCATCAGATTATGATTATTGTATATTGAATCCTTATGTATCTACTGTATCGTTTATATTTGTACATTTTGTTTTTCTTTTCTTTTCTTCCAGGGAGCCTCCTACTTTGTTAAGTCTTTTGAAGACTTTATAGGAGACTTCCTTTCCAATTGTATACAATTGGAGATAAAACAAATAAATGAATTAACACCTATTATTAATTACATACAAACTTGAAAATGTACAAAAGATTCAACCTTTTCCTAATTATTTGAATGAAGGTTAACATAAGCAAATGTCAAGTGAGGTCTAAAGTGAGGCACACTATGTGTCTAATGTCAATTGGTTGTTCTGACATGTTTTGGTTTTAGGAATAATTTATATTCTTCATGTTCTCTCCTACACCCCTACTGCCCCCCCCCCCCACCTCAGACATCCCCCATTGCCCACCCACCATATGTAGCCAATGGTTATTCAGAAAGTATCAAATCATAAAATTTCACAGCAGGGCTGCATGCTGCGATAATATAATTCTGCGTTGTGTGAAAACTTTAACTTTCCCTTTTTTGTGTGTCTTCAATACGAAAAGAAGTCAACATTTCTCCTGCTAAAACAATGTCAGCATAATATATGCATCTAACAAGCGCCATAAGATCCACCTTGACAGAAGACTATGAGTTATCAATCACTAAATTAAAAGTCTTCCTCCCCTTTTAACCCTCATCGATTCTCTCGAAGTGCCTATTTAAAGGTTTAAACGAGAGAAATATTTCTGAAACTAATTTCACTACTATTCTCCTAATTTTTAGAATCATATATGGACTAGATTCAGTTTGTAATTTAATCATCATAAATATATGGACTTATTCTTAGTCATTTCATACATACGCTCATATCGTCAGGTCGGTCATGACTCGATGGTCGGTCAAGGAAGCTCGGTCGGAGATAAAGTGTCCATTAAGAAGTCCATTATTGGTCAGCATTGCGTCATCAAGGATCGAGTGAAGATCACAAACTCTGTTGTGATGGATCATGTCACCATCCATGAAGGGTATGTAGCAGTAGAGTCAATAAATCCATCTTAATCCACGGTTACCCTGTTCTATGTTCAAGGAGATGATGGAAATCTGTAAGGTTCATCCAGATAGGATGCTAGTTTTATAGCCTTCGGTTTAGCTCCAGGGTATTCTGTTCAGCTTCCTTTATTTAGTTTTTATGCAATTTGATGAAATGTTGTATCCTGATATCTAGTGATTAGAACGTGCCCCGGAGAATCGTATTTTTGAGTTACATATGAATTTTTGAGGTATGACAAAGGGATCGGTGTCCTAGTCTAAGAGGAGGCCCCCTCATTTCTGATTGTAGATTCAAGTATTAGGTCAATTCATGAATATTATTGCTCCAAGTATGATCACTTCTCAAAATTGATTTCCTGTTTGCTTCAAGAGTCGATGATAACTGGAGAAGGTTGCTTGGTCTTGTAGCGATGATTGCACCTTTGTTTTTTGTTAGTTATGTGATGTTTGTCCACACATCCCATCCCACGGAGGTTGTCTTTATTATTCAATAATTGTTTGCTTGTAATGTCCTTAATCTTCCTCACATCTCTGTTTAGCATCACTCTTAAATTAGAGGATGCTAAACTAGGGTTGGTCATGTCTTCTTTGTTGTTTGGTCAGAAGGAAGAAAAATGCAACGATAAAATGATAAAAATAATCTTACTTTTCACAAGAGTACATGATACCATGGCAACATACAATGGCAGTACGGGAGGAAACCCTGTTGATCAAGTCGAGAGCACAATTTTAATGAGCTAGGCTTTTGCATTTTGTTTATTATTTGGATATGTGAAAACTGATGATGTTATGAAAATGATGACAAGTGAAATATTAGTTTGTCCTATCGTATTATATTGACGTACCAGAGACAAAATGCAGGAGTTCACACATTTTTCGGTAACTTGTATCTCACTGTTTTAAACTTCAGTTTCATCAACCTCAAAAGATATATAGGCAAGTCAGGGGTGTCGAAGCAAATATCGGCATGTCACCATATAAAATGCAGTGGGCGTGATTGAAGCTAGGCTTCTCCTCACCGGTAGAGTCTAAATAATTCATGAACGTTTGGAAGTGATACAAACGTTATTCAGAGTACCTGTCGTGAATACATTGACCGTATCAATAATAGTGACTACAGCTGTCACTAAGATGTATGAAGTTGATACGGATCAGATCAGCAAGTTCTCAAAGTAGCCAAACAAAGTTTGGAACCACCTACACACTGTGCAGTAGTACATGGCTTGAATTATCCATATACTGTAGATGGAATGGTGTCGCAATTGGGTTGCCGTAGTGCAACGATTCACCTTGAGAGCTAATTTATCCATCAAAAATGAAATAACCAATGGCAATATATTACACTTATTCAATATATTACAAAGGCTAGACAAAAGTTAGCATCTAGTCATGTAACCCATGTCATGTAAATAAGTTAGCATCTAGTCATGTAACCCATGTCATGTAAATAACATCACTGTGTTAGCCCAATAAGGTAGACTGTTAAACTTACCACGGTGTCAATACCGGCTCATACATATTCATATCGTATCATCCATTCAGGGGGGTGATATTGTGTTTGGTGATGGTATAAAATCAAAAGACTTGACATGTTTGAGCCTCAAGATATGGTAAAAGTGAAGATTTCTCAACATTTATGACTGAACATGCACCAGTGTCATTCATGTAGATGTCAAGAACAATGTTTGGAGTTAGCATAATGTGCTGACAGTATTGCCAACACAGTTCCAGGAATACTCACAGCAATCTCGCCATGGCAATAAGCATTGATGTGTATTACTGTACCATATTAAAGTGGACATGCTGATAGTTGACTGCATATTTGGAACATGTGTCTCTCCATTCATAAAAAAGTGTTACTTCATGAGGTGTGAAGTATTGACTATGCAGCTACATACTTTAATCTATCTAAGAGTGAGAGTCTGATTCCATGAGTCACAAAAAGTGTTAAGGATAGAGGGTCCTTTCCAGGGTTTTCTTTTAGCGTCTATACTGGTGAGCCCTCCCCCACCCCCCCCCCTGCATCGCTTACTGGCTGACCTATCACGACCTGAATCAAGTGGACCATCATTACATGGACAGTCGTGGACAGTAGTGCATGTGCTGAAGACTACACTTGATCAAGATTTTGCCAGTTTTAGTCAGGAAAACTGAACATTTAGCATTTTTGGATCTGCCTAAGCCTTAACAAATGTATAAACCAATCATGGAAGAGTAAACTTTACATGTCACTCGGTTGTTAACAGAAAATAGCAGTTGTGTGTGCTGAATCAGTCGCTCTGACCATGGGGTCTTCACAGGTATCGAAAGTAGGTTACCAATGTCCAGTTGAGTCTGGTCAAGTTGGGGCTAGCAGTGTATGGCCAGCTTATAAGAGAGAGATATGAGGGATTATCTTATAGTAATTGTTTGTTTTTTGTTTGTTTTTTTGTGACAGATGTATCATCCATGGCTCTGTTGTATGTGGTAATGCACACATTAATGAAGGTGTTGAAATTAAAGACTGTGTTGTTGGATATTCTCAGAGTCTGGTGGAAAAAAGTAAGTATCAAGCCTCCTCCTCCTCCTGGTGTTAGGACCAGGTAACCTTAGCAACCTATGATAATAAATTTTTTTTAGGCAATGATTGAGTTGTATTGTAATACTAAAGAACTAACAAAATTATCATGTCTATTTGTATAAATGTCAGATGAGTCAATAAAAGAGATGGAAAAAAACAAAAAACCTATGATAATAAAATAAACAACCATTGATGACTCCCCTGCATATGTTACTCTCAATTCTCCTCATCATGTTCCGTTCACCGTTACTCGATCGTCGATGACGAACATCACGCAGATATTGCGTGCACTGATCATGCTAGGTGACATGTTTCCCAGAAAATAGTATTAATTCCTAGCTGGGTGGGAAGCAATGGAAAATGTTATCACATGAACACAATGTTTACTACGTATGAGTCAAAATCTCAACAAAAAGTGGTGATGGAACATTTCTACGTGGAGAAGGACTAGATAAACTGGCTGATGTAACACAATTGAGCGAGCGCAAGTGTTGGGTTTTCACTTGATATTGGTTTGTTTAACATTTAAGCCTTTATTTGAGGTGCAAAGGTCATGTAGCTTCCATATAGGAGGCCTACATATCACGATGGTATGAAAAGAAAGTTTTTTTCTAATCCAAGTTGTTAGATTTACAGATCAAAAAAACAATCTTTTGACACTTTATGATAAATTTTTCCATTACTTTCCAATTATCTCCATTTATTGCTATTCTTAATAACAATATTACAGTACTTCTCACCCACTTTCCACAACCTTTTCGATGACGTCATCTGTTGTTTGTTTTTGTTTTTCTCCACCTGTTAAACTGAATTCGAAGAAACTGTGATTTCTTGTCAAAACATTCAGTGCTTGAAATATCAAAGTACCGGTAGAGGAGGCTAATAATGCGAGGGAGGCAATTAAACATTTCTCATTTCTTCATTCTTTGTGTTTGGCAGGAATTATTTTTCCCCTCTCATTTAATTCATTAGAAAAATTACTGATTACAAATGCAATGTTATATAAACAGAATGTTTATGCAATCATACCATTGTCTATATTAGATTAGTGTAACCTTAACATGTTCGAGTGTTTTGATTTAGGGTTTATTTGCTCATATATAAAAAGTATTACCTTGAAGGTGTTTATGTTACAGCAAACATTTTAATCATGCAGTCATTTTTTATCATGCTTTGTAGTGACTTTTGGTGATTTAAAAGTCTCTTTACCACAGTGACAAACATGTGATTGTTAAAACAACATGTAATGTTGAATTAGCCAGATGTAAAGTGGCTGTTTTTTTGTGTGTGTTTTTTTTGTTTTTTGTAATGTATCTTTTAGCTTTTGATCTTTACACTCAGTGTACTGTAGTCTTTCATGAAATTGAAAAGTTTAGAAATGAGGGATTATTGATTGCAACCTGCATATTATTACTTGTTTTGTGTCAATTAGTATCCAAAGCATATACATAACTGATTTACAGATTGTGAGAAAATGACCTTTGTAATGATGACACATTCTGTCTCATTATTCCACAGGTAAACTGAGCAATGAAGTTGTAGGTGATTCAGAAAGGATGATGGAAATTTGAAATCACTTGAACTGTTTCATGTGATTGAGAAGATTCTACAGAGTTAGGAGGAGGAGGAGGACGAGGAGGAGGAGGCGGGTCATGATCTGTTTGATGAAGCAGCATTGTCTGAGGCCTTTGATATTAGTGATATTCAGTTATGGCAACCTGAAAGATATATAAATGTTCTTTTATGAATCTTTCAATCACTCCTAGATCTGATGATAGGACTTAGTGTCCATCTAGCTATGGCCTCTAAACAGGACATAATAAGTCATCCTCAACTCATTCCTTTCTTCTCAACACTGAATTTGTTTCAATGGTTGATGGTTTTAGTCGAATCTCTTGTACAACGTACAATAATCTCAGAAATTGAATGCTCTGGGATGATACAACATTTCTGGCAGAAGTTTATAAAAACAAACTAGCAATGGTTAACCAAGAAATGCTGCAAAAGAACACAAATATTTCACCCAGAGATGAATTGTCTGGACTTTAGAGGCAGCCCAAAGAGAGCAGTGTATTATTTAGTGATATCAAGAGCAAGGAAGGTTATAACTAACATTTTCTATCTAAGAGCTCTAAGGTTACAAGTTGATGTTTTGACATGTTTCTGTTTGATGCCCAAACCCAATTTTGAGGTGACAACATGTTCTAAGATAGTTCGTTGATCTCTGTACCAATTTATTGCATAGGTTTGATTAATGTGAGAGTAACAAATGTGCAAAATGTTCTTGCAAACTCAAACTACATTGGTCAATATCTTGGGCAAAGAGGGAGGGGGGTGGGGAGGGTGGGGAGTGACAATGTATTATGTCTAAAGCATACTTTCTTGAATCATTCTGAAATTATCAGTCAGTCAGCTGGTCAAGAATGTTGACTAGCCCTATATACATGTTTAGGGGTTATAGAGCTCTGACTAAATGAGTCACACCCAATAGAGAAAATTTGAGTGTGTCAGAGAGCAAACACTGGACACCTTAGCGAATCAAAACAAAATCTTTGCAGCCATTGATGTTTTGTGTGTGTGTGTGGGTATTTGACCTGTGCTGTAAAACATGGCATATCAAAAAGTGCAATTTGATTAAACTTCATATGGGGTATGTAGATTCAATTTGGGTAAGTACTAGATCCATATTGAAATTGAAGGCTATCAAAACATCATTTGAGGTCAACTTAGGTCAAAAGTCTAAACACCTCGTAAACACACGTTAACTCAAGAAGGACAGCCTGGTTAAACTTTCTACTCGGTTTGTATCTCACCCTGGATGAGAAAAGAAAACTAGAGAAAGAAACTTATCGAAGTTTGGTGGAGGTTACAGGTCATTTGAGGTCAACAAAGGTAAAAGTCTGAACACATTATCAACACGGTGGTACTCCAAAATTAATTTTTGAGTTAATTTCATACTGGGTATGTTCAATCAACTTAACCAGAGCGAGCGAGAACCCTATTTCTTTCTGTGGGGATCAGGGTCACTTGAGCTAAACAGAGATCAAAGATCTTGCAAATACAATAACTCCAAGGTAATGTTTTGATAATCAAGGAGATTTACTTCGCGCCTCGCTTACCTGTCTCCTCACAACCTTAGCACCTCATTCTACCGTGTCTAGTATGCCCTGGTAATCTTGATAAACTTGGAGATCAGTCTCGGCAAGTACTCAAATCCCAGTGTTTTAATTGGAGTGCAAAGTTCTGTTAATGTGAAATAAACATTGTAAATATGATGAATTATAAGGTGAAGCTTGAATAAACTTGGATATGTCCATTCACCTTAGCAAGTACAACAAGTCATTACTGTATGTGGAGGTCAAAGGTCATTTGACATAAACAGGGTGTAAAGTCTGGAAACCCAAACGATAGTGCCAAAGGTAATGCTTGGATGAACTTGGTGCATGATATGTTTGTTGACATGCAGACGATTAGTCAGTTCATTGAACCAGGTCCCCTAATGTCAAGGGCCCCCCCCCAAGGGTTTGGACCTGACATATTGGGCCAACACATCACAACTGGCAGTCATGTGTTTGCATGAATAAAATGAGTACCAATATACCAATGCATTACTCTGTCTTATTTCACTAATAAGTTGTTTTCCTGGTTCGATGTAGGTAGTAGCGTTACGTTGTCATTTTGTATTTGTTTCACGGGCAGTTTAGATGGGGTGGAGGACCCCAGGTTTCACTCTTGAACTGGGACCAATGATATTGTTGACATTGGGGTACAAACCTTGCTGTCAGCAATGGTCAACTAGCGTACCATGGTAAGGAATCAGTAAGCTATCTAGCTTGCTATCTGGTTTGTGTTTTCAATTATACCTTTCAAACCGATAAATAACTTGACACAAAGCTTCGATAGTAGCATGTTTAATTGGGAGTATGTGTGGTGATAGGTATTCCAACAGCCATGACTCTATGCTAACATAGTATGTGATAGTACATAACTTATTGAAACATACTTGACTTCTAAATGGTTCTAAGAAGATTCCACCCATGTATAGATGTATGATTCAACATTGATGATTTAATACTTGGGGAGACATGATGGCTTAAAAACTAAGATTTCTGTTTAGACAACCTACATAACATTGGTCATTGTTCCAGTTGTACCCTTCTATTCAGGCTAAGAAGTTTACAGGATAAACAAACTCTGACATTTGAAGCACCATCTTTGAATGAAAAATGTTTTGAACAGCTCCAAGTATGTTCCAATTACTGGTGTATAAACAATCCTTTGATATTCGTCCTGTACGATGACGTCATACTTGTAAAAATCATTGTCATCATGTCATAAACTTGACCTCCTTTTTACGACTTACAGAAAAATTCTTCTGATCATCACCTTTCCATGTCCATCAATCTATAAGATCTAATTCCATACAATGATCTGTGAGTTCTCTGTCGCTTTGATTAAACAGTACTAGAGCTTTGCCTGTTTTATAATAGTGAGGTCGTGTAATTAATAATTATTGAATAACCATGAGAAAAAACGGGCTTGGGCTATGTTAACCATTCTGAATAATTAATATTATTTACAATGTTATTTTCTTGTTTATCTAGGCTTTCTTTGACACATAATAAAAAGTCAAACTTTGATTGGGTAAAAGTTTGTTATGTATTGATAAAACTCAAAGACATGCAGCCGTTTCTTCCATAAATTGACAGAAATATATAAGATTGGAAACGATTCTTGTTATATCGGAACTAGGGAAGAACAATGACTGACTTGATTCAAAAAGTGAAAGAAAACTGGAGCTCAGTGGTCTTCTATTTTATCTGTGGACTACATTTGGCCTTGCCTGGCATTCTCTGTGATTGACAGTGTGTTATCAGGGTCTACTCAGGATTAAAGCTAATTCTTTCGTGTAACAATGGATATGCATTGCTTACTTGTTGATAAATGTAGCTCAATTACTGCTATACCAATGCGATTATCGAATCTTAAATAGTTTACTGGCGTCTAATATGGGGTGAAAGACTATGCTCAGATGTGAGCTAATTTTATCTGGCGTGGTGCCAATCGAAGGACAATCCAACGAAATTATAAACAAAAGAATTACAGTGCTGAATTTGCCGATCTGTATACGTCTCGGACTTTTCTGGTGACTGAAATTACCCTCTATCCTATCACAGCTTATCAAAATCTTGCATTTACGTGTGGTATCAATGTAAGCCAACTGATTAAGTTGGGACAGAGTCATGGTAGGCCTAAATCTTATGTTCCAAGTAATTGGACACATGGGACCGAACTAAGCAGTAACTGAAGACAGGTGTCACAGATCGTCTCAAGCCAAATAGGCTCGTGGAAAAAACCTCATGAAGGCCAATTAAGCCCCAATGAGACAAATAAGTAGGACCCAGTCCGTAGTATACTAGTTGTGTTTCCCTTTCGTTTCAGCGCTACATTCATCCAATCATAGATATGTCAGGCGCGGATCCAGGGGGGGGTCCAGGGGGTCCGGACGCCCCCCTGCTCTTGGCCAAAAAAAAAAAAAAAAGGAGAAAAAAAAGAGAGAGAAAAAAAAGAGAATTTCACAATGGATAGAGGGAAACCCACTCCCCTTAGCAGTGGCGGAGCGTCCATACAGTCAGGGGGCGGATGCCCCCCCCCCCTGACGGACTCAAATGGACTGCTGGCGCCCTTTTCAGCTTTTTACCACTTTTTACTTATTCGTCTGACAAATGGCGATAACACCTATTTATTCTTCGTTTATCTGCAAATTAGCAAGGCCCGGAAAGGGTCGTTTCCGGCGATCTAGAGTGTATCTTTACTCCAAAAATTTTTGTACGCTCCGCGCCAACCAATGGTGGCGCTCCGCTTAGATAGTGTCGGAAGCGCCCCTACAGACCATTCTCGCCCCCCCCCCTGACCAATACCCCTAGCTCCGCCACTGCCCCTTAGACCCTAGGATCACTGGAGGCCAAACCCCTCACCCTTCCATAATCCTGGATCCGGCCCTGCACCAAACAGTGGTGACTGAACGGGAGGGGGATTGGGGGCTAAAGGCATGATTTTTGTATCATCTCAACTCATCTGATATGTATTACCATATTTCATAGATTGTTTTTTTCTCATCAATTGAGAAATTGCAGACATGAGATCCATATTTTCAGGCAAGATACATGCAGCTTAGAATACTCGGGAAGTGCCGTTTCCGGCCATCTGGGGGGTTTGTCAAGCCAAAAATTTTCTGGTACGCTCCGCGCCAACCGATAGTGGCGCTCCGCTTAGATAGTCTTACGTTCGGGCGCGACTGGACCAGTCAGACCCCCCCCCCCTGTCAGAAATCCTGCATCCGCCCCTGTATGTTCACCGTGTCCGTCCAATAATAGGTCACATCACTGTTGTCTACTCCATCCTACATTATAAGTAGGACATATTAGGTGACAGGGTGAATATATCTATGATAGGAATAGGATGAATGTAAAGCTGCTATGCGAAAGGGCATCACTAGGACGGAGTAGGTGACAGGGTGAACATATCTATGATTGGATGAATGTAAAGCTGCTACGAAACGGCATCACTAGGACGGATTAGGTGACAGGGTGAACATATCTATGATTGGATGAATGTAAAACTGCTACGAAAGGGCATAACTAGGACGGATTAGGTGACAGGGTGAACATATCTGGGTGACAAGGTGAACATGCCTGCGGTGTTAGGAATTTTAGTAACTTTGTTTAACTGGATTACAAAGGGTGGTCACTGGCTACAATTTGATGAACCGCGAACTGCTAAGAATGGCATTACGGGAGAACTTTGTGTGTAGGTAAGTTAATAATTTGAAAGAATTCCTTGGAATCTAAGGACGTTGTTTGGATTTTATCAGTGGCAATGTTTGCTTCTTGCAAAAATAAAATTTGTTCTTTGGAGCTATCTGACACTCACCTGCAGGGCTATATCGCTCTCCTTGTCACATATTGTCAGGACTTGAAATTAATGACAAGTTGAATGTGATAACAACTTTATCACTTGACAACTGTCACTCGTTTGACCCACGATATTTGGTCTCCATGGAAATAGAGCTACCTTTGAACAACATCGGCGAATTACAAGAAACGAAAGAACAATTGCGTTTTCAGTTCTGGAAATGAAGTCTCTGTTCAATGGAAGGTCTTATTTTAGTGGAACGTACTATAACTAAAGGCCGAATTTTCTTACTGCGTCGGTTCCATTACGGAATTCGACAAGCATGTTCCGTTTCTGTCGAATCCACTGTTGTCTGGGGGAGGGGAGGATCAAGTGGGGGGGGGGATGTCCTCGTAATAGATTTAGGGATTGTCGTTGCTGATGTTGCACGCTTCGCTAGCCGTTAGCTGATCTATGTCGTTTAATTTTGGTGTGTGCAATGAGAATATTGCTCATGTGGAGAAAAGCATAACTAACATCACACAGCATGTGTGACATTTTCCAATGCTAAGTAATTTACAGTCACAATGTTACAACCTCTGCGTTTCTAAATATGGACTACACGAGGCTTCCTTAATTTTACTAACCCATCCGAAAATACTACTCTTTATTCAATGCAAAAGAATAAATCGTAAGTTTAACATTGATTGCAACTTTTTCTCTGACTGACTATATTTGGAGCCATTTCCGTTAGAAATAATTATGACTGCACTTAATTAAAGTAACTTTATTCGACCCACGCACATGACATCATCAGTGCGTGGGTGCACATCTCTACTTCTTTAAGCTATAGGGTTCCAGGTCTCGCATATCCGCAAGGGCAACACCGACTGCGGAAATGAAGTCTAAATATTTGGCGAAATGCATGTCGTAAACAAGTTTTCATCACTTTACAGAGGTAGGCCTTCGCAAAGTGCGTGCACAATACAACTTTGGCTTCCTATGATCTAATTGTGCGATACACTGAAATAAACATCAAAGGAATATTTCCACTTATTCCATTGGATCTTGAATAGAGTTTTTTTTTCTTCTTGGGTAACGTGTTTCTCGAAAGATTAAATTACCTTTCATTCACTGACCGAAATCGTCATCGGTTTTTTATGCTTACAGAGAAAATGGCGGAGGATGTGGGGGTGAGGGCAGATGTCACGTGCCGCCTCCTCTCACTTTTGTGGAATATCTGACGTGTTCCCAGGGCCCATTGATAAATATTAAATGCCCCTTTTGTTTATGAAAAGTACCCGTATTCAAATTTGCTAATATCGACAAACACTCTGAGATTTTCCTCTAACACTGCCCCTGTAGTTGATTAAATTATTCAAGGCCTACTTGAAAGAAAGGAAGTATGAACGGAATATCAATCAAACGGAGACAGTCACGGATATATCCGGTAACAACGGACCCGTTGATATGATATTAGAATACTATGCCAGGTTTCACTACCTAATAGTCCGCAACACTGCAAGAGATCGGCTTACTATTTCCAACCGTATTATACCTTAAAATAGGTATACCCCAGTAGGGCACAGGAGCAACGTGAGTCATTACCAGACAGTTGCAGCTGCAATGGGGATTTATTGAAAATCATCTTCTTCGCTTCTTTGGCTTTCAAGAGGGTGAGGGTGGGGTGGGGGGCTAGTGTATAGTGTGTTAAACTCACAGTTGTAGGCTCGAGTGCCGCTGGCTGTAGGCTTGAATGCCACTTAAGCCCTTGTTGTAGCTAGTATACTCTGATCAAAAAAACAATTTTGTAAACATTATTATGCGCATATGATGCATCCCTTTCCCTGGGCGATCTTATCTCAATGGTTTGTACTTGGTCATCTTCTGAAATCTCCAATCGGATTTTCACATGTGATTTCTTATTTTACTGTCTATGCTGCACTAAGGGGAGGACGATCACTCCTAGAAACAGCCTTTCCATAAAACACGACTCGCTTGACCATTAACAAGGTTTGCCAGAGTTCTAATGAAAATAACGAATATTAGGTGATAATATCAAACTTGATTCGTTCATAAATCATTTCTCTTTGTACAATTAGGAAAAAATGAATTAGGGGTTTCGATGTAAGAAGTGGCGAATACAAGAAGAAAAAAGTAATGAGACGTGTGTAGAAACGACTGTACTGAGGCTAAAATACAACTGTATACTTGTTCACTAGTAAAAAACCAAACTTTTTCACCGTAGGATTCAAGTGTATTTACATTTGCTACATGTGATTAATTTACGAGCAGTGCTTTGTTTTTGTAAGATATTTTAGGTTTCGGTTTTGTTCGTCGCTCTTTTGGTCGAACGGTCGAACGTTCTCCGTCTCATTTATCTTCTGTTAGTCCTAATTAACCTTAATTCATTCTCTGTGGCTATTTCCCCTAAATGGTAGAATAGGTGTCAAATATATGTTTCTTAATTCAGTTACTTGATAATAAATTCCTTCATTTCTTTCTGACGTGCCATTTCCGGAGTCACATTAGTGACTCAACTTTTGGGCTCCAGTTTCTTTTTACGCCTCTCTTTCTTATAAATAAATTTACATTTTCCCCCCAAATTAGTGTTATAATAGGTATCGCAGCTAAATTTAGCAGAGGAAGCCCCTTGGGCATTCATAAAATCTTTCCGTTGCAAAGTTTCACGAAAGGAAAACTGATATCCAAGTGCACATGTGTTCACTAGAAACTGTTGAATTGTGAACGGTTTGTAATAAAATTATGAGTAAAAGGCATTAAAGCGTTGAAAAATTATGACAAGATCGTACGGTTGTTTATTCTATAACGACACTTTGTGGCGGTTGTGTTTATGAATATTTAACAATGCATGTCTCCACACGCATTACGCTAAATATAACTTGGTGATGTTTCTTTAAGGACCTAGTTTTCAAGTATACTGATGTTTAACCTGCTGAGATAAATGAAAGAAATACCACACTGCTATAACCACTTCCGGAAGGATGGATGGATGGATGGATGGATGGATGGATGGATGGATGGATGGATGGATGGATGGATGGATGGATGGATGGATGGATGGATGGATGGATGGATGGATGGATGGA
>JAIPMN010009759.1:0-11379 GCA_020650975.1 Apostichopus californicus
ACGTCAGAGAGAACAAATTAATCGTAGGAATAAACCGTGTTTCTTAAAGGATCATACTCACCAAGCATCACCTTCGAAATAGAAAATTCTCATAGAAAATGTAACTTATTAACAGCATTGTCTTTGTTTCTTTCTTGCAGATAAGTAAATTTGCTGGCTTCGCAAGATGCAACACGCCGGAAGGGAATATTTGAACACAATTGGAGACGGTTTTTAAGAGCATCCTCATCTACATAAACTCACCACCAAGGGGTCATGAATGTCCAATGTATCCCATGTAAATTGTCCTGGAAGTGAATATGGTTCCTCCCTGATTTTTTCCTTCCGTTCTTCAACAGGATCATTTACTGTCTCATCAAACTGTTCCTCTGCAGAAGGTAAAATAATGAGGACATAGGAAACTGTATCAAATATTTGTTTTTCATAAAGTGCATTTCTTCATTTACAAACTATTTCAGATCTGAAAGGCATTGTCTTCTTCAAAACAAATATCCTTTTTATCAAATCGTAGATGTTCGAATAATATTTAGTCTGCATTCAAATTTTCGTGACTGATCGTGTGCACAAAGAGCTGAGAAGATTAGTTTCTCTTTGATGAGTAAACTGAATTTGAATTGCTTCGACACTGCCTAACGTCAGCAATAAGTGAACTATTCTATTTAATCCTCCAGTCATATTGATTGTGTTACCATCTTGCCATCTTTTGATTGTTTTATATTAAAATTTATTTTCTATTTATATTTTGATAGTCTTTTTGTTACTAATTTTCGGCTGTAATAGTTCAGTATTTTAGTTTTATTGTATGCTGTCATATTTCATTGCTTTCATCTTTAATTTCTGAATTTTATTGTTTTTAATAATTATTGTTAAGCTATTTATTTCTGTAATTCTTAGGATGCAATATTTTTAGGCTGTAATATTTTTTAAGCTGTAATATTTTTAAGTTGTATTATTGCAATTCTGTGAAGTGCTTTTGAGATCATTCTTTTGATGTAAAGCGCTATATAAGAATAAATTATTATTATTATTACAACCGTCTTGTAGTTTCTGGAAGGAATCAAGAATCAAACCAAGAGAATCAACCCACATTTTGATTTTGTATGTTAATGTGATATTAGTCAGAACTATATAAAACAGAAAGCCACTTGGCTTTGTGATTCCTTGCCATACAATTTGCTAAAACTCCACAGAACTATCTGACTAAGTGTAGAGCAAGTGAGTTAAATTTGTCCAAGAATGAAGTGAGAACCAGAAATGATCAGAGATTTCTAGCTCTTTATGTGTAACACTCAATTGTGGGCATCAGCCATTTAATGCACTGGTAAGGATTTTACAGTATACAAGTTTTATTGCAAAATGTTTCAATATCCAGAATAGACAGTCTTTCTATATGACATACAGACACATACATGTATGAATTAAAGGGCATTTTTTTTACCAATTTTGATCTAGTGAATCAGCTCTGCCACTAACCATCCCTTTAATAATTGTTATTAATGAATGAGTGTCACATGACATAGTTTATGCACTGTGAAATATTTTCATAACCTACTGCCAAACCAAAAGTCACCTAGTATAAATCATAGAGAAAATGACCAATTTTGAGACCATTGGGGATAACCTGTTGATCCCTTGAGCCAATTTTTGCACCATTTGAGATGACATGTTGATCCCTTGAAGCTCAGAGGGTGCAAACTGATAAGGGCCCCATTTGAGTGTGTTTAAAGCAAGACTATCAACTCTTTGAAGCAGATTTCATTTCATGGATGACTGCATGTTTTTGTTGATGACCTGAATTTGACCAAACTATGTCCACCGAAAGAAAATCATGGCATTGGAGGATTCAAAGATTAATTGTAGCTTTAATTTTGGTGTTATCATGTTGAACTTTCACTTTTACCAATTTTAAAAGGGTTCTTGCACTCACCAAGCTGGATCTACCTACTAGGTATGAAGTTCAAGAAAGATGTACTTCTTGAGTTATCGTGTTTACAAGATTATTCAGACTTTGACTTAAATGTTGACCACAACTGGCCTTCGACCTTCACCAATTTCAATAGCGTTCTTGTTCTCACCAAGCTGGATCTGCATACCATGTATTAAGTTTACACACAGATGTACACAGAACACAGATTTTCGAGTTATCATGTTTCCAATATTTTCACGACTTTGACCTCTGTTGACCCCAAATGACAAAGAACTTCAAAGAAAAGAATAGGGTTCTTGTAATCTTGTAATACGACGGATCCACGTACCAAGGACGACGAAGTTAATCCACTATGAACTTTTTGAGTTACATTGTTTACCAGCAAGTGTCACATACAAACACACACACTCACACACGGACACACATACCACCACCATCACATAGATTCATTCTGCCTCCGGCATGCAATTAAAAGTGAGACATAAGCATGCTACTTGCCTTAAAACATACCAGATAAATCCATGTTTTCAATACTGTTCATTTAATATATGACTTACACTTGACCATTGTTGAGAGAAATTTGGACATTATGGTTGCAGAAACTAACATTTTTGTCTACTCACATTTTCATGTTGTGCGCATTCAAAACAGTATGCAACAACAAACAACAATACCAGAACCTTCAATTATCCAGCCCAAAGTTATTAACCAGTTACCTGGCAACTAATAACCATTTGATTTGAAGTATCCTAGGTGGACATGATCGACGTAAGGTCTCGTCACTAACTTGTGACAGAGAAATTCTACAACTTCAGAGAACTATTTCTGTTACACGTAAACAATGTACGTGGACAAACTGATAAGGGTGTAGCTTTGAAGAAACGACTGATTCAACAGTTGATCAAAGGTACAAGTCTAAACCGAATTGCGCTTCACAACTAAAATCAACTGCACCGTCAGATTAGCTAGTCTTCTTCTAAGTACCGTAACTTGCGATCATTCCTATCTCACCTAACTTTGGGACGGGTTGAGTGTCCCAAAAATTATAAACTTTCTTCTTAGCATCCTCTAGGCTTCTAGCTGGACCCTGGTGGACGAACATTTCCATTGCTTTCTGGAATTCACGAAACTTTGGCATCGTCAGTGGCTGAGCAGCCTAGGTTGTGTGGAGATAGGAAAAAAAACAGAAGAAATTTTTGTCATCTTCTGAGCAATGATATGTCAAACAGCAAAAAGCTTGGTTCAGCGGTTATAGTGTCTGCCTCACAATCCTTAGGTTCCAGGATCAAAATTCCGCCATATTTTCTTGACCTATTAAAAAATCACTGCAGTGCAGTGGTGATGTGTGGAGTCTTCCGTGGATTTGGTATTTCTGGTTTGTGAACTTGGGAAAAGGGGTTTGTTTCTGTTCTTCACTCGGTTTTGAAACAACTTGTTCATCATGGCTGCACTGCAGTGATGTAGAATGGGGTGCCATTGCCTTCCTCAGTATTTGAGAAAGTGGTCAGATGCTGGGGCTTACACTCTCATCCGTCGGATGGGGTCGTTAAATGGCAGTCCTGGGAGCAGGAATGGGAGCAAATTCACACCCCTGCCTCGTTATCCTCTGAACACTTATCGAAAAGAGAAGGCTTGAAATAAGCTGGTGTTCATCCACGATCTAACATGGATAGGGTCTCAAATAAGCAACTGCAAGGCTTCCTGATCCTTGGGTCTCTAACTAACTAAACTAAAACCCGTATCAAACATACCAAAGCCTACCATTTTAAAGTTGCATTTTGCAGTAATACCATAACTTGGGCACGAAATGGAAGTTAGATATGTTACTTACACCAAAAACTGCATGAGACATGACGCATGTATGCTTACAGTGAGAAAGGTTGTTACTTCATTACAGTAACTATGCTCTGTGGTTATTATCATACATGTAGTAAAAACTTCACCATTAAACTCAAAGAACAATTACAATTTAATAGTATCCCTTTTCATCAGGTTTATATCGATATTTGTGCAAACATCTACATTACTGATGACCTTTAGTCAGGACTCTCTATTTCATACAAGAGTATTTTACTGTTGGTATTATGGACTCGGAGAGGTTCAGCCTCAAACAAATTTCAATTGAACTGAGACAACATATACTTTGTAACCAAGGGAAAGCTTTAATCTGAATAGCCAACTAGACCTACTGTAATGAAATTCCTAAACAAATCTTACATCCTCTTTCACATTCTCCCCAGCAGCTTCTCCTGGTTTATCCTTCTTCTTCTTTTTCTTCTTTTTCCTGGCACCAGAGGCAGCTCCACCATCTGTTGCATCGTCTGTGTTTTGAGCTTTCACTGTAGCATCCTGGTGGGATTCCCCTTCACCCGTTATTGACGCTTTGTTCTTTAGGTCGCTGGAAAGACTGCAAGAAAGATCAAGAAATAGATGAAACACTTTTCGTTGTGTGAGAGATCTCTGCCATATATTTTGTCAACGTGGTATTAATTATAAGAGGTGCAACTTCCAGCTGTTTGGCCACCTTCAAACTGTTCAGTGTTTGCCTGATATCGATGATGTTTATAAAGACTGATACTATGGTTAGGCTAGATCAAGTCCCACTTAACACTATTTGTAGCCCTAACTCTGTACCTAGTCTAAAACAAAAGCTCACACCAAATACCAACAATGCAATAGTATAGTCAGTATTGCGAAATTCAGAACACTGCGAATTTCGGACACCCCTAAGAAATGCACGATTTCACCATGACAACCTATAGCAGCAGCCAATTTCACGAAAAACTACGAAGATACAGATACTTTCTCTCTAAAATGACCCGTGTGCAAGTAAATACTTACATATTTGTCAATAAAATGACGGAGATCTATGAAGTCTGTTATAATTACTGAAAGAGCAACTGCGCCACCAATTTTATCACCAGCGCCACACTGTGGGAACGAGTGTCCGAATTTCGCAATACTCTAGCAAAGAAATACCAGTTCCACAATCACGAAGAATCTTCTTTTTTGGTGGGGCCTATTGACCCGGCCGTCGGGTGAATAGCGAGCGGAGCTTATCGGCCCGGCCGCCGGGTGAATAGCGAACAGTGTGGCTTATCGACCCGGCTGCCGAAATGAATGGCGCGGGAGAATAGCGATTGCGTTTGTTTGTGTGAGGGTCGATCGCCGCTGATGATCCTCAGCGCAGGCAATTGCAGACTTTAATAGCCCGGCCTACTGAACACATGCGCTTGCCCTGCCTGACGTACGTACGTAGGCCTACACAGTAAATTTATATGAGATCCAGGACTGTGCACAACTTCCATGGTACCATCTACAGCCGGGTGAATAGCGAGCGGGGCTTAGAGGCCCGGCGGCCGGGTCAATAGCCACTACCTTCTTTTTTACAACGTGAAAACAGTTTGCAGGAAAGAAAGTTTGGCCGTGTATCTTAATATAACACACTTCTCCCACCATATCAAGTATATTTTCAGGTGATTTATACCAGAAGATATAGTTTTGGGGTGATTTAAGGCTTAGGTGTCCGAAATTCGAAGTGTCCATGCTATTACTGCTTATCTACGCTAGACTAGTATCCTTTAGAGAAGGCTAGTGTTACTGTTTGTGTTACGGTTTCGCGTGGTGGACGTGACTTTCTTAAAGCCCTGTGTCTAACTTCTAAGTTAGGATTAAATGAAAAGCAGTTCAGAGTAACACCAAACTGCATGTAGGCCTCTAGTCTTCCTTAAGTTTAACGTTAGGATATGTATATGTTGCTGGTTTATGTTAGGCCTAACATTAGGCTGGGCGATGACCAATTGCCCGATGCATTTCCTTGCAAATACCATAGGCCTAAATATAATAAAATTTTGTCCAACCTTTCAACATCGTCCTGGTGATTTTGCTCCGTAGAATTTGCATCTTGTAACATCTCATCAATGGTATTATCTGAAATCAGTGTGGTTCCCTCACCACCAGTAGCCATATTTTGTATAGAATCATGTGCGTTTCAACAACTGAATTGATTGTGAGAAGACTTGATCAAGCATTATGGCTGACTAACGCAGCGCTATATCATACCCGCACAGAAATTAATTTCTGTGCATTCTGATTATACATGTATTTACACGCTACAGGACTGGCTACCAACATACAGAGGGAGGATCAAGGTATCGCACAGAATTCCCAGGTACGTATGGGATGAATAGGTCTTAACTCTTAACATTAAAAGTATCGACCAGGATCGAGATGGGGGAAGGGGATAGGGGGAGGGGGAGGGGGCGGTAGCAAACTAAATTGCATGTTTTTTTTTTAAATTTATTCAGACGGAAATAAAGGAAGCTAGGCCTAGGACCTAAGTTAGGGCCTAACCCGGCCTAGCCTATAGCTATAGCTAGGCATAGGCCCCAACATGAGTTTGACTGTGAGAACTTGAAAACAAATTTGCCTTTTGAATTAACAAAACAATTTTTAAACTGCAGACAGACTTTCATGTTATCATGCATGTTCTTGGTGCTTTTAGCCCACTTCATTGTCAGGAATTTGTATGGAGTGGTGTGTTGACAAGTGATCAGAACAACAGTGGCGGAGCTAGTAGTAGTAGCCTAGGGGCATTGGTCAGGGGGGCGAGAATGGTCTGTAGGGGCGCTTACGACACTATCTAAGCGGAGCACCACCACAGGTTGGGGCGGAGCGTATAGAAATGTTTTGAGTAAAGATACTCCCTAGATCGCCGGAAATGACCCTTGCTTATTTGCAGATAATGTGACAAATGTCAATAAGTCAATAATCGCGAATAAGTAAAAAGTGGTAAAAAGCTGAAAAGGGCGCCAGCAGCTCCATTTGAGTCCGCCCCCCCCTGACTGTATGGATGCTCCGCCACTGCAGAACAACATATGTTGCTGGCTGCTGCCTCTTTGAAGTTAGAGGCTAGCCTAGCTAGTATTAGTAGACGGATAACTTTAGGCCCTAGCATACTTGAAACTGTTTTAAGAAAAGCTATCCAAGATATAGCCTGCTGCATAGGCACTTATACCAAGCAACTTGATGCACTAACCCACTTTGGAACTTCCTGCTAGGTTATCCATTATTATCCACCAAAGGCCAACAAGGAAAATTAATAGGACTAGATCAAGCCCACAGGCCGACCAATGGTCCCAGCAATGGGTAACTTTGCATTATTATATTCTATGACTTTTCGCCTGACACATGGACAAATAAGCATGTACTAATCTCAATTTGCTCGGCAGCAACTAGCCAGTTGATGAGAGTTGTGTAAAGTTTCTGCAACGCTATGCAGCAGAATGGATGGTGAGGGCACAATGCATAATCCAGATGCCAGATGACATATTTTTTTCTGCATCAGTCAAAGGTCATTTGCGGTCAAAGCCTGAAAACCTTGTGACACAAACATGATAACTTCAAAACAAAGCTTGGATGCGGTCAAAGCCTGAAAACCTTGTTACACAAACATGATAACTTCAAAAACAAAGCTTGGATGAACTTCAATATGTAGCATGTGATCCACCTTAGTCAGCATAGGAATCGTATTGTCTTCTGTAGAGTTCAAAGGCCATTTGAGGTCACCAGAGGTCAAAATCTGAAAATTTGAAATTCTGAAAAGTAAAACAACTTGGATGAACTTCATATTTTGCTTGTGGATCCATCTTATTTAGTACCAGAGGTTGAAGATAATGCATGCAAGGAATGTGCTGAATGATTAAGTTTTGAAAAGTAGGCCTACCAATTAGTGTGTTTTGACAAAAGTATATTCTGTGTCTATATTTACAAATAAGTAAATGAACAATGGAAAATTGACTTGAAAACTAAAAACACACTGGAAAAGAGCAAAGAAAATGTTCTTTTGGACAGTATAAGTACAAACCACAAATATAGGCCTTATAGCTAGGGTCATAAGCCCTATAAGCTCTAGCTACCATCTAAAATAGCAGTGCATATGGAGCTGTTATAGCCGTTGGGGATATCTTGGGCCATTTCTTTGCTAGGGCCGTGCGGCACCAGGCTTTACAACTTAGTGCAGAAGGCCCTAGTCTACAGTACTGTTTACCATTTTTGTAAGTGTTCTCAACGGAGGTACATCACATCATTGATTATCAATGTTGTTAGGTACAGTATGATATAGCTAAATATGCTATAATTGCAGAGAGCAATAGCCAACAAGCTTTGGAATGATACATATATTTAAGTAAATAGTTTGTTAGAAAGTGTCATGTATATTGAACACAGATCTGCTAAATCAAAAATTTGCTATAAGAAATACACTGAAAGAAAGATAATATATTGGCCCCATACAAAAAATAACCAACTGGATCGATAATAGCCACAGCCTGTTAAACTGAACTATACTATTCTTTAACCTGAGGTCATATGTCTTCTCTGTTCCTTAATTAACCTAATTCTGGCAATTTATAGGAAGAGCGAAGCGTAACTGTAGTTACCCGACGCAAAGGAGTAAGAAGGTCAGTGATATATTGAGGGGCAAGCCCGTTGATCGCTTTGTAGGTGATAAGTAGGATCTTAAACTGGAATCGCTGAGAGACGGTTGTGGTATGATTATTTTTTAGTTTTGGTATGATTATTGTATTAAAAATACAGATCCTTCAGTTCAAATTTCTATCAATGTGATTTTCAACTTCCGATTTTGTCTGTTGACAAAATGTTTACTCACAGAGAAAGATCCAAACCTGGGAATAGTGGGATACGAAGTGGGAAGTGGGATTCGATATGAAGAAACAGAGGACATCACATGATCCATTCATGGAAGAGAGATCATTTCAAAATAGGTTTCCTGATTATGCTGATGAGAAAGAAGAAGAAGACTGTCTTCTGGAAGAAGATGGAAAGGTGACTTATCAGTAGACATGATAAAGTATGGTAACAATCATCGGCCAAACAAATATTATAGGTCTGCTCTGGCCAATAAGCCTGTACAGTAATTGATGAATGTGTGCTTTAAATCCAGGGAAATACCATTGGAAACTTGGGTTTATAGACCACATTCACAAGACATTTGAAAAAGGAATATTAACTCGTACTAGTATTATATAATCTATTCACGTATCCATCACAGCATCATTAGGATATTATTACTGTATATTTAATCCTTAAGTATATACTGTATTTGTACATTTTCTTTTCTTCCAGGGAGTCTCCTACCTTGTTAAGTCTTTTTAAGACCTTATAGGAGACTTCCTTTCCCATTGTACACAATTGGCGATAAAACAGATAAATGAATTAAATAACCAGTTGAATTTTTATAAACTTGGATTTAGTTTAGCAAGTAGCTTATATTCTAGGCCTCTTTAATAATATTTTCATTTGCAATGTTCGAGGGTTTTATGTTATATGCCTACTGTAGTTTCTTTCTCCATAATGGAAATTTTAGCAGCAAGTTAAAAGTAACAGTTTTATGTTGGTACCACCGTGATTTTGACAAAAATCAAGGTAAAATGCATTTTAGAGCAAACTTGTCCGATTCTTTCTTGAATTTAGCTGAATGGTATTCTTACAACAAGAATCAATGATGTGGTTGAGAAGTTACTGAAGGCTTTAGAAGATGCTCTACGAAGCTCACCAGAAATTGCCGAAGATAGGTCAGTTTATACTGGCATAACAGGTAACTTCATTTCATAACACAATAAAAGTAGGTAGGGCAGGATTCAAACCAATTATCTCAGGATTACAACTTCTCTTGAAAATCCTAAGAAATATCTTGTTTCATCTAGGAGATATCCTGGTATAAAAGTTATGTCTATAAGATGTCATTCTGTTAACCTGTGATGTCATTGTACCACTAGGATCTGTTGTGATTCCTAGCTGTGGAGGGTGGGATGGGGTGGGTTAGGGGCGTGGGATAAGTTGTTCATGGCAGTTATCTCTATCAAATACGATGATGGTAAGGTTTGTGATTCCTAGCTGTAGAGGGTGCGGTAGGGGTGTGAGGAAAGTTGTTCATGACTGTTATCTCTATCACATATATCAATGATGATGGTAGGGTGTGTGATTCCTAGCTCTAGAGGGTGGGGTGGGGAAGGGGCGTGGGATTAGTTGTTCATGACAGTTATCTCTATCATATATATCAATGATGATGGTAGTGTTTGTGATTCCTAGCTGTAGAGGGTGGGGTAGGGGTGTGAGGTAATTGTTCATGACAGTTATCTCTATCACATATATCATAATGATGGTAGGGTTTTTTATTCCTAGCTGTAGAGGGTGGGGTAGCGGTGGGGTGTGGGATAAGTTGTTCATGGCAATTATCTATCACATATATCAATGATGATGGCAGGGTGTGTGATTCCTAGCTGTAGAGGGTGGGGTAGGGTAGGGGAGTGGGATAAGTTGTTCATGGAAATTATCTATCAAATATATCAATGATGATGGTAGGGTGTGTGATTCCTAGCTGTAAAGGGTGGGGTGGGGCGTGGGATAAGTTGTTCATGACAGTAATCTCTAGTATCACATAGACCAATAATGATGATTTGTTTTTGCATCTCTTTAAATTTTGATGTCTTTAATACTACATTATTCCTGATTTACAATTTATTTATTGATTTATTTATTTTTTTTGGCAAAGGAATCTCACTTCTGTACTTGCACTTGTACGAAGTCTATAAGAAGGAAGATTACTTGAAAAGAGCCGAGGAACTCATTCATCAGTCTTTGAAGAAACTAAGAGGCAGGAAAAGTACCTTCCTATTAGGTGACGGAGGTCAGTTGGCAATAGCTGCCGTGGTTTATGATAAACTGGGTGAGAAGAAGAAATCAAGAGAATATGTGACAAGGTATAAAGCGAACAAAAATTCATTTTCTGAGCCTGGCTGGTAATAATACATGTATTTTTAAGAAATTGTTTTAAAAATTTTGTAGCATATCCCAAGATGAGTTGGGTATTTTTCGGTATAGCATTATGATTTCAGATAAAAATACCACAAATTATCTGAAACTTACTGCTGAGATTAACCAGAACTTATTGTTCATCCTCAGCAAATTTGCTCCATATTGAGGGCAGTCTTTAATTACTACATATCACTAATCATTTGGTCATATCCATTCCAATCTATGCTTCCATCTCCACTGATCAACATTCCTGCTTTGGTGGCTATAACCGCAATGTAATTTAATTGCTTACATGATTTGCTATTTAATTCCGATCAGCTTCATTGCTTCCTTTCCAGGCTCAAATCAATGAAAGAGTCTATCTTAGAGGACATACCAAATGAGCTGATGAATGGAAGAACTGGATATCTGTATGCTCTGATGTTTATCAGATCTTACCTTGGTGTGGAAGAGATATCAGATGATATACCTGATGAGGTAAGGACATTGTTACCTTGGTGATGTAACTAGTAAGAGATGGTTAAAGAATAAATTTAATGGCCAAGATATTGTTACCTTGGTAATGCTACTGTACTAGTAAGAGATGGTTAAAGAATAAATTTAATGGCCAAGAT
>JAIPMN010009760.1:0-22339 GCA_020650975.1 Apostichopus californicus
TTAGCACAGCATACAATAGCCTACCCAATATAATATGCTTGCCGTATCCTAACGACAGGCCTAAGCTTAGGCTTGGTAACAATATCTAGCCCTTTGTAATCTAGGCTGATTGTATTAGTTTTAACATTGCAATGAAGGCAAGCAGTGTTGCCTACGCAAAGGTTATTCCTAAGTCTTATGATCAATGGTGCGTGATCAGAGGCCCGAGAGAAGTCAATTCCATTAAGGATATGACTAACAGTAACTTACTAACTTCAGGCTAGGCCTTAATCTTTCATAAAACCTGCAAACATAAAAACTGATGATAAATTTGAAAACCAACAAACTCTACAGTTACAATGTGGCAAACAGTTTAATCTCCTGTTGCCTTTTAAAGTCTTTACTTTTGAGTATATGTACCTCTGTTACTTAAATGTAAATGCCAAATTTGTAATCATTGTGTATTTTGACTTTAGTCATGTGTGACGAATGACAATTGGAACAAAAGTTATGTGAACGTAATGGTGATTACTATGTTAGGAGGCTTTCTGGTGGCCAAGTTGATTGAGACATGAAGACGCAGTTCATATTTGCATTGCTATGTGAATGTAACATCAGCATACACTGTTTAAGAAGGAAGTCATGACTTTTAATTGGAATTGGTGATGTCAGTTTTTCTGATGTTTACCCGAAAGATTCATAAAATGTCATAAGATTTCACCAAATTTTTAATTTAGGTAATAGCAAAGTATGTGACATCATTTTCAACTGGGCTGAAAATATTCTTTCCTTTGTGTTTGCTGTTACAGTCTTTTTAAGTTTTTACAGCTCTAGAAGATAATCAATATTCCCTAAAAGCATTAATGCTTTTAAGAAAGGAGTACACATCTTTGGCTTTGACATGCACAGTGTTATTGGTCCTATAATTATGCAGTGTGTGGGGCTTGTAAACTTGCCTTTGCTTTCAAATATATGGCATGTGTGATGTTTTTAAATTAAATTAATTTCCCCGTAACTTCCTTGCATTCAACTTTATTCTGACAAAGTCAGACCTGTCAACCTGTTTGACCCCAAAATAGGGAGAATAACATTTTTCAGGGCCAAAAAATAGGGAGAACAATGGGAGAATAGGGAGGTTGGTAATTTTCAACTGAAATGATATAAATACTCCTAAATAAGTATAGTCTACTTATGCAGTGAGAGAATCATCCAATCAGTGTTTCTTGTTGTAGTTTACAGCAGCTCGCTTCCCTTTCTCCAGGGTTTCTTTAGGCTTTCATTTGAAACAGGGAACAGTGGACTCTGGGTACTGTGACTTCATGGCTAGTATGCTAGATAGAGTCCCATCAAGCTTGAGACTTGACCGACTGTCTGTCTTATTCTTGCAAACTACACTGAATAGCCTTTCCTGTTCAGCGTTACTGTGGGGAATTACTAAGCATAGGACTAATTGCTGGCTATTTTCAGAAATGTCGAAAGTGATGAAACATTAAAAAACCGGGAGAATAGAATATGAAACCGGGAGATTCGGGTAAAAACCGGGAGTCTCCCGGTAATACCGGGAGAGTTGACGGGTCTGCAAAGTGTCAACTCTCCAAGGATACTGAAATCCTGAGTTCTGCAAATCATTGGCACAACTCCCATTTAAATATCTTACCTTGTTATGTTTGGTGATATATATGTTAAAAATTTATTTGACTAGTAAATAGTAAATGAGTCAATACAGTCATTTTCACTACCTAATTTGAAAATATAGATTGAAAAATAATTTGTAGTAAGCACTAAATACAACTCAATGTATGTTGTGTTTAAGTTGTGTTGTTTTGGCTTGGTTTAATTCATACTTCTAACTGTACATAGTAGGCTTGATGTCGGTCTGATTTTATCAAGTCACTTTTAAAGTTAAATTTCTTTGCTTTGGGTAGATTCAAACAAATGTAGCATAAATATGGTTTGATGTAACTGATAAGTGGTTATTTGAAAGTTGACAGAAAGTTCCATTGGATACAATTATGCATGTGACTGTAACAAAATGTGTTTTGTTTCATGTTGGATCATATTTGATCAAGTCACATGAAAAGTTGGAGAACTATGTTTTGGATAAATTCACATACTGTAAGCATTAATAATAATGTTTTGGTGCAGTTGGGTTACTTGAAATTTGAAATATTTTGCTTTGACACATTCATGTGACTGTTACAAAGTTAGTTTGTTTCATGTTAGTCTGGTTTGATGAAGTCACATGAACAGTTGAAGTACTTCGATTTGAATAAATTCAAACAACTGCAGGATAGACATTTGAGTGAAGTTTTAATATATCATCACGTCACTTCTCCATCAGAAAATTAAATACTGATTAGAAAATTGCTAGCCAAACAAGCCTTGAAGGAAAACAGAAAGAACAAGCAATTTAAAAAAGACAATTTAGTATACAGTACTGTATTATATACGTACAACAAGATCACATGACATTTTACAGTGCAGTCTTCTTATTATAAATCAAATGAACAATTAGTATTTGTCATAATTTCTCCGTGAGAGCATATCATGAATCCAATGACTGAGTTTGTTGCCTTATAGGTATCAATGTTTTAATGCAGACATGATATTGGCTTTAAAAGTCAGCTCCCATTATAAACAACATTATTGTACAGTAGTTTGACTACAACTACTCAACTGTACTACATCATCTGCACTACAGGTGCACATTTTGCACTTTGCTCTGCTTTGATATTGAGCAGCCAACTGTATGATTTTGCTTAAAATATTCATACAATGTGACTGTATATTAAATACAGTACTGCAGTAAAATCTGTGAGTGCTTTCTAATACCTCAGATCATATACGCAGAAATATATATATGAAGGAAAAGTCTTCGCATGTTGGTAATTTGTACTAGGCCAATTTATGATGCTTTTTTCAAAAAGTCTGCTACAGTATATCATGTTCCATATCAAATAAACACATTGTACATCATAGATATATCGATACAGTGCAGAAAAACCTGTACTTTCTACCATCTCAGTTCAATGTGAAGAAAAAATTGCTTTCATCATAATTTGTTGGCCAATATGTGATGTTTGTTCCAGCTTTGATCAAACAACTCACTGTATCATGTTACATATATGCATATTAATACAGTGCTGTAACTTATAGCAACTACAGATAAACCTACATGTACATTTCATTGTCTCAGATCATAAAAAGAAATTATCATGAAGAAAAATCCTCACATGTTGGTCCAATTAACTTTAGTACTGACTTTTTTTTCTTATTTGTTTTCCTTTTTCATGAGGATGGTGGGTACAGTGCTGCAGTAACACCAGATAGATATTTTGGCAAATTTCACACACAGAATTATATGAAGAGAAATGCTAAAAAGTTGGTCATCTATAGTCCAGAGATATAGTCAGACAACATATTTTGATTTTACAGAGCTCACACAAAGATATTGACTGGGAACATTTTTATCAAGTTCTAAATGAAGTCACTTTTAAAGTGAAATTGGTACAATGATATGATTTATTTCAATTAAGTGATATCAAGTGTTATTTAACGAGTGGACCACCACACAGCATGGAAAGTATATTTTATAGAAACAAAATTTGGCTGGTAGTCTGCTCACAGATTACAAATATATCATTTGAATATTAATTAGAATATGAAGCTTAAAGGTCTGCTGTATAGACCCCAACTATAGCACGCTAACATGGAAAAGTTTCTTGAGATTATGAAATTGACCTGTCTTGGACGTAAAATGACCTCTTTTTACCAATTTGTCTGCAATGCCTGCCCATATTTTTTCTTGTATGAGGGTCTTTGTGTGAAAGCTGTATGATTAACTAAACTGTAGAAATGAACATATTTCCACACAATGTTTACACAAAGAGTCTCATGGTGTTAAGAAGCTATGCAGGCTAATTATAGAGCTCGATGTCATTTTACGACCGTGGCAGGTGGATTATGTAATCACAAAACTTTCCTAGCTATAGCATGCTATATTTGGGGCCAATAAAGCAAATCTTTAATCAGACTGTTATCAGGACAAATGGTCATAGTCTTTAAGCCAAATACATTCTGCACATGTATAGCAGGTCGTAATAATAGCCCATTCAATGGATTTGTTTTGGTCAGTTCAAATGAAAAGACTTCCATGAAGATGGAGGAAAGTGTTCTGGAGTCTCAATCATGCTACTGTATATACTGTATACTGTAGTGTATGCTGAATCTTTACACGTCATAGGGTCAGTACTCAGTATGCACCTTGGAGAAGCTGAATGTTTTGGAAGCATAGCAACATGTCCTTGAAAGACATGAAACATTGACTGACCCTATATATTGATAAAAAGAAACCTGGGAAAACTGGGGTTGGTCGATCTGCTGCAGTATGCACATGGAAGTGGATCCTATAGAACAGGACGTTAATTAACTTAATTGCACGTACTCCTTTCCCGTAATTTGTGTGTGTGTGTGCATCCATCCTCTGGTACCTTGCAACTTCCTAAAGCCAGCAACCATGCTAGATTAGTTATACATGTAGTTAAACTTCATTGTGGTGTCATTCTCCTTCATCTTGTCAAAATTCCATGCATGACTCATTTTGTTTGTTTACTTCAATGGCTGTCATAGACATGGTGGAAAGGTTTGCTTTCATTTTGTTTCTCTCGTACAGAATTGTTGTCACCTGTTGAGCTGCTCCTTATCTGACTACCAAGCTGTATTCACTATCCGTTCAATGCATGCGTTGTCCTTGAATGATTGGTGCTGGTAACTTTCTAAATACAGTGAAAGGCTGTAGTGTGATACAGTATATATGTATACATCCAGTTGTAGTTGTTTTTACTGTCTACTATCCGGCTGAAAAGAAACTCTGATATCAAAATGGAAACCTTTGAGAGAATTTTAGAAGGTATGACCAAACTGTTGTGCATATTGGTTGTATTGGGACAAGCTATAGCCCTAGATTCTTACTTCTTCAAGTTGGACTACTCGGGGACATCACCGTATGTGTGGATCGTATTCGATGCCGGTGTGATAATCTGGTGGATCACGTCGTTGATGATCCCAAAGTGCATCAAGGCTGTTTCCTCTGCAGAAGAGAACCGGTTTAAGCTACTAGTCAACGAAATGCGGTACGCTTATCTTTCCTGGATTGTGTACGCCGTTGTTCTCTGCTTTAAAGTGAATCACATGTTCTTCTACTTTTCTGAAAGGCTCGAAGCCAATGCAAGCCTCTATTCTTCGACCAGTCTAAAATTGATCATCTCCATGGCTGGAATTGCCTTTCTCTTGCTAGTTTATTGTCACCACAGAGATATAAGGCAGGAGAAGTACAAATTGATCATGGAGAAAATCTCCATATCCGCATGTCTGGACATCCTGGACTGTCTGTCCTTGCTCAACATACTGTTTGTAAACGACATCGGTTTCCAAGTCCCTTACACGTTGGACAGGACCGTTCGGGCCTTCTCCTGCATCTGCATCCTGCTCCCGATGTTCCCTCTCTTCCTCCTCCGTATCCTGCAACGTGAAAACCCCAGCAGAAAGTGGTACAGTCTGTCTCTGATCACCCAGACCGCTCTCTATTTCGTCTTCGTCAACGTGCCCCTCTTCTCTATAAGACTTCACCTCTGGATCACTCATGAGATTGACATTTCAACATTCTTCACCAAGAATGTCATCATGTTGTTCAAGGGTGCCATCGATATCGTGAGAGAGTTAGTACAGTGGTATATGCAGAACAAGGCTTTAAAGGAGCAGGGAAAGGAAGCCGTAGATGAAGAAGAGAATGGAGAAATGATTGAAGACAATGCTGATGCAGATGGTCAACAGAAACAACAGGATACAGGCCTGTGAAAATAAGGAGTTGATGGGTGTGGGAGGAAAGGAATTGGGATCAGGAGGAAGGTTGGCGGGTAGGGGGGTGGGGATTGGGAATAAATCATGGTTAGAATAGGCAACGCTGAAGGAAACTACAAACTTGTCTTAGCTGAACTAGTAGAAAGACCTGAAGAATGTAAACTATCAAATTCCTAGTTCATATTTCACTTGATGGAGGTATGGATATGGTAGGACAGATCAAGCTTTTTATGTGTGTAGAGCTCTACAATCTTTTTTGTTTTAAAGTAAGTTTGTATTCTATAATTGTCAACATCAGTCTTCTTTCTTTCCTTATTCCATTGTTGTAACATATAGTATGATATATGTTTTCCATAAACTACAGCCTGGAACAATATTGTGTTCAAGTTTTATGTAACATTTTTTGACGTTTTTGAAAGTTCCTGAAATTTCTCCATATGATTAAACTATACTACATGTTGTTCCTGTGTGGGAAAAATTCTGCTGTCTAAATCTTTCAACATGTATCGCAATTTGACCATTGTGTACATATCATTTTGGGGATGCAATAACTGGATACTTTCAAGGGTTGAAATAAGGATTTGTGGACCAGGAGCCACTTTCTAAAAAGTGGCTCCTGGTTCGCGGCAATTTCATTAGGACCAGGAGCTATTTTCTCACTACCAGGAGCTAAAAAGGAGAAACAAAATTCAAGTACGGCATGTACGTACGTATCAGTACAGGTGTTGTGCGATATATAAACCATGTGCACCAGTGCTATTGCATGTGCATGCACTCGATTGATCAGTGATTTATCAAATCGCTAGCATGTTACTATATAGCACTAGCATGCAATGTAGTTTCAGGCTTCTGTGCAGCGCATGATAAGGCTGATATTTACAGGAGTATGCGGGCGCTTATTTGCCGACAAAGTAGCGCCCGTGCGTATTGTACTTTCATGTCCAGGGGCGCTATTTTAGTGCTTGCGGGCGTGAATAGCGCCTGGGCGCCCGCTTATTTCAACCCTTGGATACTTTATTCCCTGACTGTGATAATTTCTCAGTGCTAAGTTCTCACATATTTTGCTTGTTCTTCATAGGACTGATGGGAGGATGAATACATAGATCTCAATAAATCAGTTTTCCACCTCAGGTGTGAAATGTAAATAGACAGTTATTTAATGCGATGTAGATCGGGAGGGGTGAGGCTGTTATGGACAAAAATTTGACCATATCAGACACAAACAGACATATAGGAAAATGAGTGACATTGCTTTAGAGAATTTTTCTGAGTACCATTACCTAACTAAATTCTTAAAATCTATTCATGGCCTTGGCTTGTATTCAGTTAATGGTCAATATTTAATAGGAACAGTGGGGTGGATGGAGCAGGGGCAATATTTGAACATACATAGGCCATTAATGTGTTGCTTCAGGTATATATACATATATATGATATAAAGTATTTCATTGTTTTAAACCAACTATGAAGGATTTTACCTTGTTTTTGGCAACGAATTATATTGGACACAATTTTCATGAGATATTTTCACAATTTCAAAAAGTGGTAAATTTCATTTCGAAGCTCTACAGTATATACCAAAGACAGTATTGGCTATCAGGGCAGAGTTGATACAAATTGGTCACCTAATATCAGGAATTCATGGAAGGAATATGTTTGCAAGTTTTGCTAACTATAATTTTGTATTTATTTTATGCTTTGTTATAATCTTTTCAATATGATTATTCTATGATACTAATATGTGGCTGTAATCGCTGTACTAAGGCTGTACAGTGTACATACATATCCTTCAGTTTAATCCAATGCAGTTTTAACGTAAGTTGTTAATAAGTACATGTATTCAGTTATTTTCGTTTGCCCAATTTGCAAATGTGATTCATTGGCATTTCAGAGGAGCCTGCCAGCCAATGAACACACTGTTAAAAGTAAGATGTCTATACTGCAACTTTCTAGACTACAGATTGGCTGTTTTCCGTGTACATATTGACAATGCACTTAGTGCAGTTTGCAGCAGTGGCTTGCACAGGTGCATTACAAAGAGGAGCCTGTCAGCCAATGAACACCCTGTTAAAAGTAAGATGTCTATACTGCAACTTTCTAGACTGACAGATGGGCTGTTTTCCGTGTACATATTGACAATGCACGTAGTGCAGTTTGCAGCAGTGGCTTGCACAGGTGCATTTCAGAGAGGAGCCCGTCAGCCAATGAAAACACTGTTAAAAGTAAGATGTCTATACTGCAGCTTTCTAGACTGTGGGATTGGCTGTTTACCCTATACATATTCACATGCACGTAGTGCCGTTTGTGGCAGTGGCATGCACAGGTGCATTTCTAAAATTTTGGTGCCAATACTGATGTGCCTTTAGCATTTGTACATTTTTTTGAGTTAGCCTGTATGGACATAAATAGGTAATAGGCAAATAATATACAACTTTCCAACTAGCAAAGTCAAATAATTTTGGCATTTAGAGTCTGTTTATGGAAATTAAACTCTAAACAAGTATTAAACTGTATGTTGCATATCTGTCATGTGTGCTGTTTAAAATAAAATCTACTTGGTTGCTACATTAAATACTGTTTTGTTCTCTTTTTAATGTTATATGTCCTTGTCATAACAAGGATTTTATAAAACATGGAACATAATATTTTGTTTGTCCAGACATGTAACATCTGTCATTTACAGTGAATCAATGCGGTCAGTTGGGACAATTTTCTAATGCTGATTCCACTCTATACCTGTCCTCTCATAAAAGGGTCAAAGTTTCAATCATTATATCAAATAGAAACAGGATATTCATACTGTTCACACTGTCATTACAAGTTCTTTGACACGTGACAAAAAAAAATACGTGTATTTTTAAAACTGTTCCGACTGGTCGATCAGTTTTGTTGGTGGTTTCATTCATATTTTACAGGACTGGACTATACATACCCTCCACATGACACTTTCTCATAGTAAGTCAACATGTCAAAACATTTGATTAAACCAGGCATACTGTACCTGTATATATAGCTATGACATATAATTCACTCATATGTTTTTCAACTCAGGACCTCCATATAATTATGCTAGCCGAGACTGATTTTAAAAGCAAATGTCAGACGAGGCAGGTAGATAAATACACTGTATGCATGTCAAACACATACATCGTATCCATTTAGCATTGCTAATTGTAAACAACCGCGGTAATGTTCAGGGCATGGTTTTGTACACTGTCTGTTAGACTCATTATGCTTGTTTACACTACAGAGTAATGGGTATCCCAAGTATGCCAGTTTTCAATACTGGTGTGTGTGTTTTAATAAGTGTTGTGCTTGTGTTTTGCTTGTGTTCAAGAGGATCCTCCATGGAGTACATTTAAATGGTCTGTTGGATCCAAAGAGGTTCGGGGCTGCCAAGGTTTACAGAATATATTATTATTTTTATTACTATTACTAGTCTACTATGATTATTGTTAATATTATTATTATTATTATTATTATTTTTGTTGTCAGTTATGCTTTTGAGTTATCAGTATTGCTTTACAAATATAAAAAAAATTCAGCACTTATTAAAAGCAAATAACAATGAAATTAATTTTCTAGAAAAGACAATAAAGGCTATAAATGTAAACTAAAACATCATCATAGGCAAAAATATAATGCAATTACTTTGTTGTCATGCAATAAATCTTTACAGTGACAGTGGCATTATTTTCCTCTAAATGTTTCTGTGAGTGAATAAATTTAATAGGTATATATTCAAACATGGTATCTGTTGTATTTAACATTGGAGCAGATAGTACTGTTCATTTTTATTACCTCTAATCTGTAGAGATTGTTTATTGGGGGGGGGGGGGGGAGACTGACAGTCAGAAATTCCAATCCTGCCCAAAACAGTACTCAAAGGACTAGAGGAGCACAAACATCTAATTGACAGTAACTTTGCCATGTATATGTAAACTCAAAGTAATGCTAGAAATGTGCAGGAAGAAAGAATATAGGGTGATAGTTTCATTTTCAAAGTTGGGTTTGTGTTTTGTGAACCTCCTTCTAATGACTTCAAGGCCTTTGAAGACTCGCCCCAAACCGCTTGCCGCGCTCTGAAAAAGTTAACTTTCCGTTGCTTGCAAGTGAAGTTTTTCTCTTTTCGTTTGTACACTGTGCTGTGGGTATTGACCGCAGCTGTATGTACTGACTGTACACTAGTGTCTAATTACCGACAGAAGCAAGCTGTGTGTGTATTATCTGGGATCGATGGTGGTATCAAACACTTCTGTTACACTTCATTCGAAACTAGGTCAGATTAGATGTTTCTATTTGCACGAGTCTTCACACCCTTTAATCTTTGGACCAGTGTTGGACACTCAAAATAATTGAGATTTAGTACAAAGGGGTAGTGTGCGGAGACAGTACAGGTAGTTTATTGTAGTTTACTGTTTCTTTCTGTTTACTGTTTCACACTGTTTCATCAGAAACGAAATAATAATGCCGGGCATCTGTCATAAAAAGATATTAAGCATAACAAAGCAATCAGGACGGAAATATCAGAAAATAGTGGTTTTGTTTGTAGGTTTAGTTTCAGAAGATAAATGTCATACTTCGTTTGCTCTGTATACATAACAGGGATGATTAACTATAGCATAGCATAGTAAATAAAATACAGTATAGTTCAGTACAGTATAGCATAGTATAGTACCGTACAGTACAGTATAGTATTAATATAGTATGGTCTGGATATTTTCACTAACATAGTTGAGGAAATAGACTGCCCAGCAATAACAGAAGAAGATAGTAAATAAACAATTTAACTCAACGTCTTTGTGTTGTCATGGTAATTAAGTATGAATTCTTCAAGGTCTTCAGTTGTGTATTTGCGTGCAAAGAAGGTAATTGCTGTAGGAATAGTTGTGTCACTATTGAGTTGGTGTGTCTGTCGCCTGATTCGTTGACAAAGATTCTAATGGTTATTATTTTCCTGAATGGTTCATTTTATCAGCCTGTCTCAGCTATGAAGCTGAAGACACGTTTACAACTTACTCCCAGTTCAGTAGGAAACTACTTCAGAGTACATTTTGGGGTTGGAATTGTCTTTTCAAAGGTATAACTATGTTTTTATATCTTTTTCTTTTCAGAGTTAATGATCAATCGGGCAATAGATGAAGTGATACTTTCATGTCATCCCTGAGAACAGTGAAGAGTTTGCAAAGATAAATCAGTCCAAGAATGCCGCTCGGCGGAAACTGTTGCGAGACGTTGGTGGAAGTGATTGCAAAGGTGCTATGTATCGGAGTTCTGGTGGCTCAACAGGTCCTACTGGACACTTTCTTTTTTAATTTAGATGCGGAAGGAACGATATCTCCAGTCATATGGGTTCTTTTGGACATGTTTGTAACTCTCTGGTGGATATGCTCCCTCTCTATGCCCATGTGCTTGAAAACCTGCCTTAGGAAACTACCGAGGAAGTTGTTGGTGGCGTTAAGCGAGGTGCGTTTCGCGTATCTGTCATGGGTGCTCTACGCAGCTCTCCTCTGCCTGAAGATAAATCACATGTTCTTCTTCTTCGCGGAGGATCTACCCATGAGACCGCAGCTCTTCTCTTCGACTGGTCTGAAGTTGACCCTGTCCATGGCCGGTGTGGTCTTCTTGTTGTTGGCTTACTGTCATCACAAGGAACTTAAAGGAGTCTATTACAAGCTGACCATGGAGAAAGTTGCTTTCTCGGCATGTCTGGACGTTTTAGATGCCCTCATGCTCCTAGACTTTTTGTTCATCCGTGCATCGGGTATTTTGATCACCCCAAAGCTGGACAGGATCGTTCGTGCGTTTTCATGCATCTGCATCATTCTTCCGACGTTTCCCCTCCTGGTCCTCCGTTGTATACAGACGCCTACCCCGAAACACAAACTCTACCGGATCACGCTGATCATTCAATCTCTCCTGTATCTGCTCTTGGTCAATTTCCCTCTCTTCTCCATTCGTCTCCATTTCTGGTTCACCCACAACAGGGACATTTCCACGTTCTTCACCAAAAATGTGATCATGCTCTTCAAAGGTGTGTTAGAGATCATCAAGGAGTCGGTGAAGCTGTACAAGCAGCAGTCATCGACGGGTTATACGTCCGACGATCCAGACGTCGCTACCAGGCTGAACACACTGCCCACGAAAGATCTCGGGAAGGAGGACGTCTGATTCAGACCCTCCAGCGAGTAATTACAAACTGCATAAAGATGGAGCTACAAAAGTGTCAGTGTATTTGCATGTCTGTTTGTCAACTTTGCAAAAGAAAGCCATGCAAGGGAAAATGAGGACAAGCTGCTCGTAGGCTGTGACTAGTGAAGGCACTGTCTCGTTGATGTCTAATTTGTGTGAATTAGAAGCAATCTTAGCTGATTAACGAAGGTGAGATGATAAATTGTCTGACTAATTCAAGTGTCCTTTAGCTTACAATGTCTTGTAATAGTCGATAGAGGCCTGTAGCTATAGTGGGAGGGTGAGGAAGGAGGAGTCAGGGTCACCTAAACAGAACACCTAGGAAACAAAAATGACACTCCCGATATTAGGGCAGGGTCATATAATCATATTGCTGAAAGTCGTCCCAGCATACCTTGATGACAAAAAATATCTGTTTCTTGCCAAAGTTCAGTTTTCAAGGCCTCCTACCTATCCTTACCAAGATTAATTGTTTACTGGGCATACAGTGTAACCATATGAGAGAGAGAGAGAGAGAGAGAGAGAGAGTTCAACTTGAAAGCAAATTGTACATTGTGGATTTTTATTGTCATGCACCTGATCACCCGATGGCAGGGTCTTGAAGGTGATAAGCAGCTATAGTTGGTTTCTGTGAAGATGAACTGAAGAGATGAATAATGCCTTTTAACGCTGCAGTTTTACTATCTATAGATTGATGTGACCTCTCTATTGCTAAATGTGTAGCTGCCTTTAATATTTAAATATCGCACAGGAAGTTTCATTCGTGTAATAGCTGTTCCATATGCATATTGGTTAAATCTATCGAATCATTTAAGTATTATCTTTATTATTATTATTATGTATGTAATATATATTTATATTCAGTTGCAAATTGACAACTATATGAATTAAACATCACTGCCTTCCTATGTGTTTTACTGTCTCATTCCAGTGATGTCGTCCAAACATGTATAGTACTAACCACCCATGCATGCTTTTCACGTTATATCACAGTACCTTGGTGCAAATACGTATTTTAATTTCTTTGTTGTTGTTGTTTTTAACACTATTTTTCTTCTTTCCAAGAGCAACTTGCTGAGTCTGAAATAACTACAGAAAACTTTTGTTTCATTTACTCTGTGTGCATTAATTAAATGTTTGTAAACCGCCATTATCATTTCAAAATAGTTCCCTCTATTTTTAAAAGAGTCTTAAGGAGAAATGTAGAAAGATGTTAGGGCTGAATTTTGCATCTGGACATAACTGTTAAGCATGATCCACAACATAAACAGTTTCTTCTAAGTAATGATAGAGATTAAAATGTGCATATTACATGTTGTCCCCCTATTAGCTCAGTACAAACCACATATCTCCAAGCAACTATTCACCAGTTATGGTGAGGTCGTAGGTCATTTGAGCCAAGCATTTCATAACAGAATATTTAATTTCTCCCCTACATGAAATTATATAACAGCGAATGTTGAACATCTCACAATTGTGTGTTTCTTTTCTGTATAAAAATCGAATCCATACCTAGAGTTGCACACTTTGATATTAAATGTTCTGTACCACTTGTAAGCTTACTGGTGTATGTAGGCCAAGTTATTATTGTCTTGTAATAAACGAATTTGCTTTACTCGCTTTCCTGTCTCCTCACAACCTCCGCACTCTCAATAACCAATTCACATAGATTCAAACAGACAAGCTCTGAAAAAAAATACACTTCCAAGCATTTTGGATGGTAAAATAAGGAGGGGTCATTGACCTCTGGCAACAGGTACTGAAGAGGGTACAGTGTTAACAAGGTTACCAGTTCACTCCAGGTATGGTAGAGCAAGAGTGCTGAGGTTGGGATCAGACAGGTAAACTTGTCAATATCATAAACCTGTAAGTTTTACGATTTAACAATTATTAGGTTACATCTTTCAGTGACTTACTCGCGTCATGAGTGTCTATACGAAACATTGCAATCACTTAATGACTGGTGGTTGATCATCATTCTTTTGTTCAAATCACATAATTTGTAAAGAGAGTTGGTACCAAATGTATTATTCCCTAAAGATTTTGTTACGTTTAAGATACTATTTTACTTGCAATCAAAAGGTGTGCTCTTTTTTTTTACACTCCAAGTTTGAAATAAAATTTTGGATCTGTTTTTTATGCCAATGCTCCATTGTTGACAATTTGCTAAAATCTCACTTGGATAGATATAGTAGCAATCCTTTATAAGTAACTTTTTCTTTGATTTAGATATATTGGACAGATTTTTTGACAGCTGAATTGCATTCTTGTGTTAATCTGTTTAGGTTGAATACTTCCAAAAGCACCTGCTTTCTTTGATGGAAAATTTTCAGCAATTGTTACCAAAATTATTATTCCCAAAAGGATTAGATTTATCTTATTAGTAATATATCTAGTTTTCAACTCTCCCTTCATTTCTAAGATTGAAAGTTGAAAACTAAATAGTCAAAGTCAAAAAGTCATGAGCATTAATGAACCACACAGCTATGAGGGTTTGATTATAACATGGTACTGTATGTATTAAGCATCATAACACCGATGACTTTGAAATAATATTTCAAGACTATTTTAAATAGTACACTGTTATAAGTTATAACATAAGAACACTGATATTACCATGAGTGTGATGTTGTTATTAGCTTTTGATGTTAAATGTGCTTTTCAAAGGGTTGACGAAGGGTTGCAAAAGTATGTTGGCTTTCGAAGCAAACGTCTGGATACTTTCATTGTAGAAGTAAGACAAGCCTGTTTGCAAGTAAGATTTGGGGCAGAAGTTCATTGTTGAAAGAAATGAACGAAGCTAATGATTATTGATTAACTAGGTCATGTTGACAGTTTTTGCATTGTTAACAGCTCAAAAAAGGAGATCAGTAATAAAGCTACTTCAGTTAATCAGGTTAAGAATTTCACAGGTTTAGCCAAGATTTACTAAAGATGCTAGCACCTTTTTTTTCCTTCTTTCTACTGGTATTTAGTCAGTAAACAGCACCAATACTGAAGTATTTATATCTGCATGGTGAAAAGCAAACCAGCTATTTTTTAAAGCAATTGTAGTGATTAAAAAAATAAAAATAAAAGGGAGGTTAATGACAATTTTTGGAGGTCAATTTAAAGGGCTGTTCACTATAATCAGGGTATGAATTAAAAACCTGTTAGAAAGCAAGGTATGGGATAAATAGTTCTGAAAGGACAGCAATAGAGATGACCAAGAACATCAGTATCACTTTAATAGTCCAATTATATCTTCATTGATCTAAAAAAGTAAGCAGTGTATAAGTGTTGCATGAACTTCAGAATCAAGAGTATGCATTTTATATTCTCCGTTTACCACAAACGTTTCTTATCAACTTTAATAGGTTGATATGTTCGTTTCATCTGCTGATATGCTCACATTGAGTCACCAAAATTGTATCTCTGTTGAAAGTGCAATCAGTTTTACATTTAACAAATTTAACCATCATAATGCAAGATATTTTAGAGAGGAAAAAAAAGAGAGCAAAATAAGACACTGGGACTACGTGAACTCACAGTATCCTCCATAGGCTACGAAGCTTTAGATCGATAAACGTATAGTTTAGGAACTCCAGGGTGAAACAGATGGAGGCTGAAGTATATAGTTACATGTCTGTTCGTTAAGTACTGCAATACTCTCCCTATAAACATGTCTAATGCCATCTCATAGGCATTCAACACGAACAGTACTTTGGTGATAAAACCGACTGCTCACAATGTACTATATACCATCTCATTCTACAATACAAAAATATCATATTTCAAATTATTTTTCACTTTTCTAGATTTTCCAATGTCATGCCCTTCGGTATTACTTGTTGTTAAAGCTTATATTCTTCTTTATAACTCTCCATAGATTGCAATCTCTTGCCTATCAGATGTATGTGTGTATGCTATATATACATGTTAAGTGGTTCACAAACCTATAGTGATATTTTTAAAATTTTGCGTTAACTCATTTCTTTTCCTTTATTATACATTGTTAAATTTTGCCAGTAGAAAAATGTAGTGAAAGTTAGCCTAGCCTTGATTACAATATCCTTCTTACTATATATGTATATTCATTGCTAAATCAAACTGTGTACTTTAATTATGTTCATATTTAACTCAGTTTAATATCACAGCCATTCAGGTCAAACCAGGGTACCCTACATAACAACTCTTTTCTCAACTTTACCCCCAAAAATCAGGAAAATTTGGTTTTCCTTTCATTTTTTCGGTCTCTGAAATAAATTTTCATATTTTAGGTTTGGACAAAAAAGTAAAATTACGGATGAAAATATTTGAAGCATTTTTTTTTTTTTTTTTTTGGGGGGGGGGGGACAATTCAAGGTAATTTTCCAGGGTGCATCAGCCAAGTCTAGTGTTACTGTTACACAATAAAGCTTTCTTTCTTCGGTTCATTTTAGTACATTAATTAGGCTGTGTAACTTAGTAATCTTTTCAAAAGAAAACACGGCAAAACAACTACTTCATACAAAAGGATCTGATAATTTCAATCATCTGTATTCATTTTATTTATACAACCATCATTTTTCCTCGTTGATATTTCTTTACAAACTAAGACAACAGTTGCCCACACCTGCTAATGTTATGCATATTCATGTGTGATGGTAGTATTTTTTATTTCTCTTTTACTCTTGACCCTTGAACATCTTGTTTGCAAAATTTTTGTTTTGTATTGAATATTTACTGTGGTTATTGAAGCTTCTTAATGGCTAAATGCAGCTATCTGGTTCCAATTTATAATTGGTTTCTACTAAACTACACTTACCATGTTTTTACATTATTTGATGTGATGTTGATAAACCTGATGATTTTGCCCCTCTTGCACAAACTTGGCATATTCATTCCTGAAATGCCTTGTAACTTCATGGCTGGTATTTATTATTTATTGTGTTTATATGAGACATTTTTGGACTGTAACATTTTGCTTTTTATAGTGTTCTAGTTTGGTCACATTTAGTTATTTCTTCCCATTTGTGAATATGAGGAGTATTATATTGACACGATTGCTACAGTGAAACAACGAGGTTTCATGTACTTGCTCTATTGAAATCGATTTTACATGCAGCATCTGAGCAGGGTGTTCGCGCTTCACTATCGAACCAATATTTCGAAGAATTTAGTTATTGTTCACTATTTAATTATAGAAATAAACGAAGCAACTAATGTGAAAATTGTTCAAAAAGAAGGGAAAAAAAATCTGAATTTTGTAACATTATCAATTGATAAAAAAATATATATAATAAAGCAAAACAAACAGAAAAATAAGCAAAATGGATTTAGTGGCTTTGTAGTAATTTTGCAGTAAGTGTTCAAGCAATACATTTTAAACGGAAAATGGGGGTGGGGCGGGGGTGTGGTGGCGACATTAAATAGTATCAAATCTTGGTACAAAGTTATTGAAATACTTGATATCCAGCCTGCTGTGTAGCCCATTGATTGTGTTGTATCTTTTGGTTATTTAATTCATTACATAGTAATGTCATGTTTGTATAGCATCTTGATGAAACCGTGTATTATATGTCGCAAACTACAATGCAATGTCATGTGAGCGTGTACATATTACACTGACTGTGTGTTGTTGAGTTGTGGGTATTGTTCCCCATTATGGTCAATAAAAGTTCTGTGCACTAAATAACAAGTGAAAACTTGGCAGAGCTACAATGTCTCTTCTTTTTTGTGTATGTGCTTTAGTATATACTCTCATCGCCTTAGCACTTCAAAGCATATTTCCTTAGGCCTGCAACTAGGGCAGATAATTATGTTTGAGAGGGGAAGTGATTGGGGAAGATGGGTGGGGGGGGGGGGCCAGGGGTAAGAAGATGTTTACAACTAATGTTTGCCCATCAGCCAATAGCTTCCCTCCACAATAGTGTGCCCATGGATCAACACTATCTACCTTATTTATTTGTAGGCTAACAGTTTATTGGGCAAAATAATTGCCCACCCAGTTAGTTTGTTTGGTACTGCCCTGATTGTATACTCTTTAATAACCATACAAAAAAGCACATTCAGTATATTATAGTTACAAATTTGTGGTAAATTTAGCTGGGAATGATTTAATTTTGTTGCAGGCTACAATAAAAATTTGTCGAATAATATAATGTTGGCAGAATCCCGAACGACTTATGCATGATACTAGAACTTGTCTGGGAGAGAGAGAGAGACAGGGGGGGGGGGGGAGGCTGGGGTCGGTCTTGCAGTGAGAAAGAGACTTCTCCCTAGTATTCTTTGCTTAAATATACATTCGCTTGAGGGGTTCTGATGAAAGTAGACCTTCACCTTATCCGAAGGTCCATTCACTTTGTATGGAATATTTCATTTGTCTGTAAATAAACGACGCCTATACGCATCAGTAATTAACAATAATTGGTCACGTGAAGAAGTGGATATTTTGTTCAAAACGAGGCCATTATATATCTGTGTGCAATGAATATCGGTGTACAAGGCCAATATCGAGCTCGCCGCGTACATTTAAATACGTTCTTTTAACAGTCTATGAACACAACGATATTTAAGTTGCTGCTATATTTACCTACGGGTGTTACGGAAATCTAAGAAAATGCTCGAGTCAGTCGGCCGGACTTCTAGCTTTCAAAGATTCAACGAAGTTGTTAGATTTGTACTGGAACATGTGATAAAACTTTGGAGACGTTTACCAATGGCGAGATATTTCGGTCCTTCATTACTCCGTAGAAGGGTTCTAGCCAAAATTGTTTGGTGTTTAATGTATAGTACAGTGGTAATATCCATACTTTCGTTGTCATGGAAACTGTTTTCTGGCTCTGTGAATCATACCAGCCAAACTTCAAACCAAGATACTTCATTCAATGTAAACAACAGGCAGGGTAAGACAAATGTAGGGCAGAATGGGACAACGAGAGACCCGCCATCTTGTGAAAATATCACAGTTCTTATTTTGGGATTTCATTTACCGTCTTGGAGTAAAACAGTGCCACAAACTCGTGACCGCTTGATAAATTGTCCGGCAGAAGATGTATGTGTTAATGCCCATTACAGTCCTGTTAGACAGAATTTATTGCATTATAACGTTGTATTATTCTCACATCTTTATATGGAGTTAAGAAATTTTAAATCAAGTAACTGGTTCCAGTTACTGAAGCAACGGCCTCCTAGCCAAAGATGGGTCATGTTTTCTTTAGAGCCACCAGTTCGGGTAGGATTAAATACAAGCGTTCCTAAAAGAGCGCGAACTCAATCATTTCATTGGACGTTAACTTACGACTTACATAGCGACATTCCTCTGCCTTATGGGAGATATTCAAAATTCAACACTTCGACGCCAAAGATACAGTCATTCGATGGCAAAGCACTGCTGTCTGCTAAACCAGGATTGGTCGCTTTTCTGTCGAGTAATTGTGATAAGACCAGGTGGCCTAGGTCAACATTTGTGGAAACATTTCAAAAAGTTTTAAGTATAGACACGTACGGAAAATGTGGAAAATTGAGTTGCGAACCAAATTGTTTTCAAGTTTTAAAACGATATAAATTTGTACTAGCGTTAGAAAATGCCCCGTGCCAAGGATACATCACTGAGAAATTTTGGGACGCTCTACAAATATTGAAAGCGGTTCCCATCGTCTTTGGTCCCTTGAAGGAAGATTACGAGGCAATCGCGCCGCCTAATTCATTCATTCATATTTATGATTTCAAGAGTATGACGTCACTGGCTAAATATATCATAGAATTAGATGCGAGAGACGATGACTACTTGGCGTATCATTCGTGGAGAAACAACGGTACGCTGAAGTCGGTCGTCCATGATTGGTCCAAACTACCGTTCGACGAGACATACTGCGATATAGCAAGTAGATATAAAGACGATATGAAGATGATGAGGAAGAAGAAAGCAGTAACATTTAGGAATGTTAACGGTAAAGACTGGTTGGATACTTGCCAAGTGCATGCGATTAGACCACGTGGGATGATGGATCACCTACCAATACCTGTCTCTTAACTTCTAAATTTTTTATAAGAAGATCAAGGAATGATTTCCGCTTCCATAGGCTTATTTGGAAACAACAAAATATCGCTTCGTTATTTCTAATATCCTTCCATAAAGCCTGCACAAGTCCCTTTACGTAAAGCTGACCGTATGCTTTGTTTTAATCATATATATATGCTTATGTAAATGGATACTTCATTACTATCTTCGCAACGTATGTAGCCGTTATAGGAGGCAGGTTGGTGGTGATGTATACCTGGAGCAGGTGGGGGAGGGGGGGGGTCCGTCCCTGAATAAACACGTTGTGAAAATTATATTTACTTTTCGACAGCTTTGCAACCTAAAACACCGCGTTAAGCAAATTGGAAGAGGGCGTATTGAATCTTGCGGACCCATTTTGAATAGGGTTGTGGGCCTCTTTTGTGCAGAAAAACCTAGTTATATGGCAAATTTTAGCCGTTCTTTTCGTAATGCTGACAATTGAAGGTGAACACAATTCTTGTTTCAAACGGTTCCAGAAAGCTTATGTTGTGTCGACTTGAATCAGTTGCTAAACTTAACACCAAATTATGTTTTACCGTACTCCGTGTAAATGACAATATTTTGAACAAATATTTAGACAAATTGCTGTGGAGTCTGAGCGAATTATTCACTAGTAAGTCCGGCGTGCAAATGACACAATATTTTTCTTAAAGAATTCTGTAACAGAATCGCGGCAAATTAGATTAAAAATAATGGATAATCCTTATGAATCCTAAAAAATATTTTAGACTAAATATATAGTACGTCCGTACGTAAAATATACGGATCATGTTTTGAAAAATGTGCCAACGATCTGTACGTATACTATTCAAAACTAACGCCAATTGACTTTGGACAATTCCAATTATATGTAGGGGGATAAACCTTACCTGACCTGTTTTATGACTGCATAAAGGAATGGTAAAACAGTTATTATTACATCTACAGTTTGAAAAACAATTAATCAAACACTAAATAAATTCAAAAAACATTTGCTATTGCAATATATGTTATTATTTTGTTTGAGTTATTGTTATATAACACTGTGAAGTCCACATAGCTTTTTTGTTTCCTACTGAGGGAATGGAACAAACCAATTGCCTCCGCAAATCTTTCGAATTCTTCCATAATCCGCATTCAGTTTCTACCTAGTTCAATGGGAACAAACTGGATGAAAGGTTCAATTTTGAGGGGGGTGGGGTGGGGGGGGGGGGTTAATGTTGATCAATTGCCATTGACAATAATATTCTGTCCTTACTGATTGTTCATTCATTGAGACTGTTGGACCTCAACATTACATAATTTATTTCAAGCATCTGTGCAGCGGGTTGCCATGGATTTGTATTATTTTCTCATGCTTTTCATCTATTGACTTCTCTTCAGTGTACCTTCCTGACTCCAGAATCATGCTTTTAACAGTGGCAAAATTATTGTGAAATTTTCCTATGTCGCGCATACATACATATACACGGACACGTTTTGATCCCTCCCTCAGTCATAAACTTCCGGTCGCTCCGGTCGCTGAGATACCTCCAATGTGTGACCCCCCCCCCCCCCAGGAGTAGCTACTAGGGAAATTAACATTACCATGCAAACTGTTGATATGGCACCTGACATAGCCGCATCGAATATATATGACATCATCTGGTCACATATGTTCTTATCTTGTGTTTTTTTTTTCAAGTTTATTTCTATCATTGAGACTGAGGGTTTCGCACATGCTGAATAAAATCACTGTAGCTGGTTACATAACCTAATGATCATTGTTTTCATGGTCAAAACTGTTCACATTCACTTTGAAAATATCGGAAAAGAACTACAAAGAGAAGGAGAAAGTGAAAGGTTTCAGATTCATTGGCACTATGACATCACAGATTTACAAAATAGAAACTCACAGACACAAGTTAAAATATCTCCCAAACGGAACAATGATTTTCTTAGCTGTTTTCGGGAGGTTTGTTCTTTACAAAGATCTCTGTCATACAAACCAAAGATGATGGTTGGGTTTGCGTCCTCTCTAAGGATAACAAACTTGCAATACGTACATGTCAGAAAGACCTTTTCTGTGATGTAGGCTCTATACTCGCATCAATTCCATATCCCATCTAGCTACAACGGACTTAATATCTAGGCCCTACAGCAACCGTGTCGATTTTTCTCATGTTAGGTGTTTACAATGATAATTATGTACTGAACTTGCCGGGGGGGGGGGGGGGGGGGGGGGGGGGGGGGGGGGGGGGGGGGGGGGGGGGGGGGGGGGGGGGGGGGGGGGGGGGGGGGGGGGGGGGGGGGGGGGGGGGGGGG
>JAIPMN010009761.1:0-23393 GCA_020650975.1 Apostichopus californicus
CAGCGAGGACACAGGTATTATACCCAGTGATGAGTGGGCAGGAGGTATACCCATCGTACTGGAAGAGAGAAATCAGAGAGATATATTGTCAGGTACATACAGGACGACAGCTATAACAACAAACATGATTGACTGATGGGCAAATTAGGAGAAATTGCTGCAAAATTGCTGCATAGTTAGATGGGAGAAGTATGTACAGGGGGACAGGAGTTGTATGCAAATGAAGAGAGCTTGTGTGGACTACACTGGGTGTCATGTAACGATCACATTACTGTAATGTATTATATACTGCTCTTGATCGGATATGTTTGCAGAATGACTTTTAAAATGACTTAACATACTGATTTAGAAGTATCGTTTTACATTGCCTTTTACATTACACAAAGTTGCATAGTAATTTACAGATGATTTACAGAAAGGCTACACAGGCTTATTGAAGAACATGAGCAGTTTTTTGACATCTTTTCTTTCTTTTCTCTTGTCTGTGCTTCAAAGGAAACATTATGCAAAGAATATTTCTGTTCATATAGAATAACCAAAAAGAAGAGAGACTGCAGAATGCAAACGAAGGGGATTTAGATTAGAAAGATAAGATAAGATAAGATAAGAGAGGGGAACCTTGAGCAGCAAGAAGACACTTACGTGAGCTGCTTTTTCCGGATCATGATTATTCATGATGGCAGCTAAGGTCTGTTTCAGCATCCCGGTTTGAGCAGCTGTGAGGTGGTAAAAATGAAAAGCAAATTAATCTTTATATTACTGACAACAGAAATACCCAACAGTTACCATGTGAAGTGCAATAAATGTACTACTAGATGCAGGCCTCCTCTGAGGAGACTTTTACAGTCACATTTCTGAATGCGTGAATTGATGAGCTTGTTACTAGCCATTATGTAATTTCATGAGCTTTCAAAACACATCACCAATGTTTGTCAGGTTTGTGGGACAGGAATTACCAAGACGAAACCAGTCCTGATGTGAGCTGATCATGTTATATGACGCTACTTGGTGATTACTACATGATTAATTATGTAATTAAATATACGTAATTACTACATTAACTGACATCCATGTCATGGAAGGGATCAGCATCACATGCATATGCAGGTTTTCATTTATATGATGACGTTGTCCCCTCCCCTCCCCTGCTTGAACTATGACATTTACCTTAGACATTTACCTTACCATTACTCACTACTGCACATTTGAGCATAACAAAAAACACAGGCTGTACATGAAGCCAAAGTACAAATCTAATAACAATCCCCCCCCCCCCCCACTTCCCCCAATGCATATTGCACTTTTCTTCTCATTACTTGCCCAGTAACCTAGAACCCCTCTGATGGGGTGGCATTTTAAGACACAAATCACTTACCAACTGCAGCAGCAGTCCTGCTTGTAGGGATATCAGTGCAATCACCCAAGCCCACCACGTTGGAATATTTGGTATGTTGTCCTGTGTGCTTGTTCACAGTCATGAATCCCGCTGGTCCCGCTAGAGGGCTGGACTTCAAGACCTCTGGTGGGGACATGTTTGGAGTAGCATGCAGCATCTCATACTGCCAGTAAAATGTACAATGAATCAGTATTAGTTTTCACACTTTATTTTTTCTCTATCAAAAATTAACCAATGTGTATTGTTTCAAGATACTGTTTTTAAGATAAAGGCACTACTATTGCTATGCATGTAAACAACTTGTTAAATTCCAAGATGGTGGGATGCTTTCTCATACACTTGGGGGAGTAAAATTTATAGGTACTCAAACTTAAGTCCAGTTTTCTTTTTCATACTTGTACTCATACTGTTGACCTTGTAAAAGATGTTAAACAACAACCAGTGCTCATGGTTTCGTCGTTTACTCTTTCACAAAGCTTATACTTTGTACTTGTACTTGTGACATTGTACTCATAACTATAAATCTGCTTCCAAGACATGCTGTAAGTGTTACTGACAAGCCAGGCAAGTCTCATTATACTGTTAATGTGACTTCAGTTTCACCTCAACAATGCAACTGTGCACAAACTTACAAACTCATGAGCAAGAGAACAGTTAACAAAGGTAGCTTTAACAAGACATATAAACTTAGGTTATAATAAGCCCTGTAATAACCCAAAACTTATCTATTTTTGACTGCCTTCCCTGAGCACTAGCGCCACTGAGCATTGGTTTTCCTCTGGATATTGGCGCAATATTAAATTTGCATTTATTATTATTATTATTATTTATTAATAGTTGAAAGTGGCCACCACAGCATCCTAGTTCAGGAGGCACCGAGTTTCAAATATGTTAAGGAAGTAAGCTGTACAGGATCCAATCTGGAAATAACACAATAACAAACAAAAAAACAGTTTGCAAAAGAGATGTACTTTACATAAACTTACCTGATAAGTGACATACTCTGGTGTTTCCTTATCCATCAGCTTAAAGATGGCTTCCTTCTTATCGTGTCTGACTTCAACCAGGTTATGGTTAACGTTGACAGTGATGTCTCTAGACTTGCAGATATCTGTGAGTACCGCGGCATACTTTGGGACCCCAAAGATCTTTGGCAGCCCTTGGTTGAATAAGATATTTGCATCTTGCAGTTTGCCATTCTAAATTGAAGGACGGAGAATAGAATGAATGCAAATAGCAATCGTGATAAAACATTAGTTTACCTCAGAGAAGTACAAAAATACATGTATTGATGATTATGACTTAGACATATCCATGGATATGATATTGATTCAATATAGAAAAAAATCTTACAATTCTTTCCTATTTACAGTACTCACATTATTGCAGAGAGCAATGGGAGGTCATTTTACTTGGAGGTATTTTGTCATTGGAATGCCAGTTAACTTGAGGGCTTGCATAGACTTAGGACAAATTTTACTATTTGTCAAATGAATTTCTTTAAGTTTTTAATATCTAGCATTGTCTTAATAACATTGCACATCTATATGTTAGGTTTTTCGCCAAATATTCATGAATATGTGAACGATTTCCTTCGATGTATCAACGCTTTATATGATGACTCAGTTTAAGTACCTATCATGACGCTGTCTTCTGGAGAGTGGAATGCATTTGAAATTCACTCACATGACCTCAAATGAGTCCCCTTACTATTCTCTGTTTGGATAGTGTTACATTATTGTTATAGTCATTTATAATATTGCTAACAGATAGTAATATGACAATGTACAATAACAAATGTCTAGTAGTAAGAATAACTTGGGAACATATATCTCTCATTCTTTCTATTGCACACAAACAATAAACAATCAAGCTGATACAAAATGTAAGTGTGTGTAACCTAACATGAAAAAATGTTACTGGATAGTGAGGTTTGGGACCAGCTGCAAATTTATATCATCATTCAAAGTCACTTTAATATTTGAAAAACACACTTCAAGGCAAGTCCATCATATAATAGGTACCTTGCCATAATAAGTCCTTCAACTAGATCCAAACTATTGCACTCACTGATAATCTTGGAAAAATATAACAGCAGGCCTGTAAACATCTGTTCTGATAGCAAGAGAATAAACAGATAATATTTTTTAATTTCGGGAAGGAAACTTTACTACAAAATTCTGTCTTCTGTCGATCTGAAAGGATTCCTTAAAACTGGAAGCAAGTTTAAAATCCAAGAAGAAACATACCTTTCTAAAGTAGTCATGTGCCAAATACATGATCTTCTGTGGTGCTCCGGCACATTTAATAGGAGAGGCTGGCTGTGTGAAGATCGCGTTCCCCTTCTTGAAATTCTGAAAAGCCTTGTAGGTTTTGTCGACATAGTTGTAGGAGTAGTTGCAGCAGAACATGGGGTCTTCGTCCAAAGCTTCTTGCATTCCCTTGATCTGTTTATTCAATACATAGATGGTGTAAAAACATTTACAGTTGTTTTTCTTGGCAAGTCCTTCTATACAGTTATACAAAAACTCTACTCAATAAGAGAAAAACAACATCCCAGATGCAATATTATCATTAGATGGAAAAGAATTGAGAATGAGACGGACAGTTTGCGTGTTCTATTCTCAATTCCAAACCTTGGGATTGTAACCAGAAATCTAAAAATCAAATTAACTTGCAAAGGAAATAGCTTGCTATTGAACTATACTTGCAGCTGAGCACTGAACAAGGGTTAATATATCTATGATGAAAAAAGGATGTTGCCATGAGTTTCTATACAGATCACCAATTTAAGAGAAATTGAGAATTCCTAATAAATAAATTTTCGGTTTTTTTAATATATTTTCCTATTCCTGTATTCCTATTTTCATTAAAATCTGATCCTGTATTCAAGACTTTTTCCTGTTAACAGTGACACTTGAAATTTGCACGCAAGTAACATTCAAAGGTATCGATGTTATGACTGAACCAAATTCTTTAGAACACTCGACATAATTTCTTCAATCTTTCCAAAAACTTTTGTTTACAAGATACTATATGTGTGAGAACAAGAAGATTTTGATTATCTTTGTCATACTAGTTTATACTCATTCCATGTTCCACATCTTTCCTTAAAGCATCTGCAACTTGAGTTACTAATAATGATAAAATGTGTTTATAATGTGCAGCTCAATTCCGTAAAACATGATCAAAGGTGCTACTATATAATAAAAAACACTTACAAATGAAAAAAACTTTATAATATAATAAGAAGGGTAACAATAAAACTGATAACTAATCCTAGCCTGTAAAAACTAGTTAGATAAATCCAATAGTATGTATACAACAATATCAAAAGGTACAAAGGTTGGAAACCCCCCCCGCCCCCCCTCAAAAAAAGGATATTTAAATAGGGGAAAAACAATAAGAACAAATGGGTAAAACAATACTTAATATCAATTACCAATACTTTCTAACAAAGTGTTTCCTGAATAGCCGATGTTTGTCCATACAAATAAATGAAATCCATTACAACACTCACCGATGGAATATTTAATTCAAATCCAAGGGCGACTACGAGATATTCGTACTTCAAGACATCTCCCTGAGTTGTCGATACAGTATTGTTGTCGGGGTCTAACTTAGCAACCCTGTCGCGGTACCAGTCTGCTCCTTTGGGCATGAGACTACTCATTGGTCGACTTGAGTCCTCTTTCTTCTTGATGCCACCACCTACCAACGTCCACATCGGCTGGTAAAAGTGCAGCTTGCAAAGAGAACGCAAAGATTATGTTGTCCAATCAGTGAACAGTTTAATGTAATCACTTAAAGGGATATTTCATAGGACATGCTTTTTGACAAAATTTCAACACAAAATGTCTTAGAGAGAAAATCTGAAATGCATCAACTTTTGTCTTGAACATATTGTATCAATTAACAACATATTGATTGCTTTATTTTTCATGCACAAAGCAAACATTTGCCAGATACAAACAGATCTATGCAATCCGGTTTTTCTAGAGGAATTGCAAGTTGAAAGTTAAATGTAATGTCAACAACACTTAACCTTTAACATATTTTCTGATTTTGCTTCGTGAAGTGCAGTCCAAGCAAACAAGGGTATAGGGATATGGGGGCATTATGGGGAGATAGGGGAACCTGCAATTCTAATATTAATACTGCATGAACATCATATATGTATTTAGTTGATTTACCTCTGAAGGTTCGACGACTGCAACCTTCCCTTTACCAAATTTCCGAGTGAGGGCATTTGCCATAGCCATCCCTCCACTACCAGCTCCAGCCACTACAAATTGATACTCTTTTTGTGGTGAGCTGGCCGGCTCTGCTGCAGTGCTGTACCAAGGGCCCCGCCATGAAGATACAGAAGTGATCTTAGCTGATGATCGCTGACATAAGAATTGGCTCGAAACAACTTTGTAAACGCTAGCCATGATGGACTGTAGATCTGAGTGAGGAGAGAAAAGTGTATACAGCAATATATGGAGCCCTACTAATGACAACATATCGTGCAGGTATTTAATGCATACTGCAGTACCGAGGATAAATGAACTATGTACAATAATAGAATTAAAAAACAATAGGGACTAATAATAGGTGAAGATGTTATCCTGTTATTTTGAGCAGTATTTCAGTACATTAGTAAGTAATTAGATTACTTTTCGAGGATGCATAAGTAGGAATTTATAAGTTTAAAAATTTCAGACCTGTCAATTTGTCTGATAGTTTAACAAAAATGATAATAGGTAAAATTTATATAGCGCATAATCAGCAAAGCTGCTCAAAGCGCTTTACAAATGTAAAACCTAATAACAAATAGTAACAAAAACCAAAATATTAAATATATAGAACCAATTAGGCGAGAAAAAAAAATGTAAAAGCCAAAAGCAACAATATGAAAAACACACCCGTACTAAACAATACTAAAACGCATATAGTCCAAAACAATTTCTGAAGTATGTCAATAGTAAACTAGATTAAATCATAGTCTATGTTTAAAATTAGGTTAAGTAACTAAATTTCCCATCCCTAAAAATAGGGAGACTGCATGGGGAAAAAAGTAGGGAAAATTGGGCAAAATTGTTCTGAAACAAGACAGCCATGTAAAAAAATAATATAGGAACATTTTGTTGGGATACATGAAGTGCAGTACAAGTCACGATAACCAACTAAGGCAAGTTCTGCAGAACACAATACTGTAGCATGAGCATTTAAAGCTGTCATTTCTAGAAAGAGGATGTGAACTTTTCTCAACATATTCAGATGAAAATATATCTACAGATCATCTCTCACAACTGTTTTATAATAAAAAAAATGTAGAAATAAAAGATTTATAGTACTATACAATCTGGAGAGTGTTATATAAGTAGGTGAAACTTTTGAGATTGAGAAAACTAGTATACATCCGTCATCCAGTATAGGCCTAGACCAATTACTATAGCTTCTGCTACTAGTAATTGCTATAGGATTAGGACTACATATATTATGTTTACATTAGTAAGCATAATCATCCAACCATTTGCTATGAAAATCACCAGAAACAAGAAAAAGGACATCAAAATGTTTTAATGTAGGCCTATCAACTAATATACTAGTACTGCTACTATGCTACTAGTAATATTACTATGAGTATACGATATACTAGTCTATAGTAACAAGTTTAAAATTACGTCTACAAATTGGTCAATATAATGATTTTACCGTGATGGTGTGGATTCCGGTGTCCTAAATTTTGCACGTTGCTGCCCGCCTCTTCAAGTTTATAACTTTTGTGATAAGGAGATTAGTTGATATTGGCAACAGAAACTAAGGTCTCACTGGCCTGAAACCTTGTGATGTGTATAGACAATACCCAGCCTATACACTTTACCAATTTCCTGGGTCAGTGCACCCAGCTACACCAGGGATGTATGTTCACTATCGCACGTATACGTGTACTTTGTTATTTACTTTTCAAGTTAAATCTCCTTTAAATCCTATGGAATTTCACCATAGTCGAACACATTGCTACCGTACTAAGTTTATCCCATCTCAAACTCATACTAGCAAGCTTATAGTACTCGAAGGCGGAAGAAGTCCACTGCCGGAAATTTATGAATAAGGACTGAGCAAGGACTCGGCAGCGGAAGAGTGAGAGGGGATTCGAAGTGGGAATGTATATAGGGCATATATAGCTCGAACTATTTTTCTAGTGGCCCAGGGGGGAGGTAAAATCTATTTATAATAAAATAAAAACGTTTTCCTTAACATTTGGGAGCAGAAGGGGATATAACTCTTTGGGGAAGGTAGAAGGCCCCGGGACCGTATTATATGCCACCTATGAGTGGGACGGGAAGAGGAACAGGTGGGAGGTCCCCCCAGAATAAAAGATGATGGGTTCAGACCCTCCACCGCCGTGCGCACTGGCAGATAGAATATTACAGCAAAATCCTAGTGGACATAAATAAAGAGCATATACAGTATAGTTTACGTGTCAGTGGTAATTAAAACCTAAGCATTGGAATTTCTACATCACTTTTTCGAAACTTTCGATCTACTATGAACACGGCTGCGAAGGTACACGGTTTATACTTGTCACTTCGCTAAATTTCTGTGTAGCAGAGTACGTAATATGACCAGGCACAGCCGAATCTTCTACGTGCCTTCTAGCAAGACGAGCTGTAAAAAATGGTAACACAATTCTTCAGTAAAGGATATCAATCAAATGGCGTGTTGGAAGCTAGCAGCCATATCGGTAGCTGAATACAGCAGCTACTCCATATGTGTGGCCCATGACGGTATGTTTTTATGGTCTGCTTTTAATGGCTGTTAGCTTCAAACCGGTAATCAGATTTGCGAAATATTTAGACACTTTTGCGAGCCTGCTAAGGGACCAATTTACAGTTTTCTGTCCCGGAACGTATTTTATTAAAAAAAGGTAGCTTAACCAAGGTTATTTCGGTGACCAGCATTTGTTTTATTCGAGCAATTTCAGTTGCAACATTCTCGTCGATGTAAAATGAAGACAAAAGGAGATCTGAGTGATTCGGAACGTGTGCTCTTCGAGAATGTTCAGAATGGTAAGGCGTTCTACTATTAAACGTACTTTGATTTGGTAGTAACATTAGAAATGCAGCCTAACCAGCATACCTACCAAGTATCAGTGTTATCAGTAACATCGGGCTTATTTATAGTTAACATTTTGTGATTATTTAAATGGCGTTACGTTCTACATATATGGGAGTCGAGGGCGCCGTGAAATTGTGGTGAAATTATCTCAGTTACCCTACATTACAATTTACGAAGTGGCTATTTTTACGACCAGGAGTAACAATAATTTCCGGTTACGCATGCGCAGTTGCTTTAACGTGGCTATTTTTACGACCAGGAGTAATAATAATTTCCGGTAAGGGTTAGGGTTACCCCTACTGCATGCGCAGTTGCTTTATTTACTTTACTGCGCATGCGTTACCGGAAATTCGCCGATGTCGTAAGAATAGTTTATAAATAATTGTTACTTCTGGTCGTAAGAATAGCCACGGCCTACAATTTATGCTTGCCAGAACAGCTGGATTGCTGATTAGCTTTGAATTTGTAGTTTTTGTAATCAGCTACATCTTAAAAAACTCATTATACAAGATAAGTGATGTCCAAGTTTAACGACCCTTTTGTTTGCATGTGAACCACATGTCATAGCCTTCATGTAGGTTTCTAATTATTCCATAAGTTTTTAAACCTCAAGCAACAATGTGTCCTGTTAAACCCTAGCCCACTGGAAGGTGTATTATCTAGTCGCAGTCCACATGCAATCATATTATGTAGTTATTATGGTTGCTAACTCCAAAACAACTGAGAAAATTACAGTACCATAACATTGTTACACAAATGTTGGTCTAAAGATATTTAGAAGATATTTAGATATATATTCCCATAAATACCTCAGATATTCTCCGGATATAGCCTATAACCCAAATTTTTATTTTCTGAGCTCAAATTCTGTAATCATAGAAGCATAGGATGATTTGTCAAAACTTTACCTATATCACTTCTACTAGCTTTGTTTCTTATGCAGACAACGTCTTACTGATCAAGGAACTTCTTTCGAAGGATGATGTTAACGTGAACTGCCTTGATGATGTAAGTGGAGTACACTAACTGCAGTGTTTGATTCCCAGTATTATAGGCTGCATAGCCTATAGGCTGCATAGCCAATGGTGATGTGAAATTCTGTTCTGTTCAAGAAATGTTAAACCTTCTGAAGATGATTGAAATAATTTGACAGTGTTACACTTGTACAGAAGATATGGGTCATTCCATGTCAAATCAACGAGTGGTCCCCAGGTGATCCTCTCAGATTTTGATGAAACTTCATTAGAATGATTGAAAGTGGCCCAAATGAACACACGACCAAATTTCAACAGGTCATATCTCGAAAACGACATGGAGTATGATATTAATTTTTTGTATGTGTTCATTTGGGCCATACCAAATCCTTCTAATGAAGTTTCATCTAAATCCGAGAGGGTCCCCTGGAAACTTTTCAGAAAATTGTTTGATTTGAGGTGGAATGATATATATTTTAATGGTAAACACAATGTACTTGCTTGTAGGGTTACTTGATTTGCCAAACTAACTTAAAGCTTATTTCTGGAAATGCAACATCATCAGGCTAATTTTTAAGATTTGCACTGTTGGCCCAGTCAACCAAAATAATGTTTCTGACAACCAAAATCAGCTTTGGAGGTCATCGAGCGTATTACTAGTTTTATACATCACATTAAAATTGCATTGTAAATTTGTAATTACATAAAAAAAAATGATAAATTGGTATAACCCTCCATCACTTTAAAAGTTAATGAAATAACGAAATAATACATAATAAGTGGTAGGACTATGATCTGCCCAGAAGGGAGTTTTACTAGCCCAAAGCTATTGTCCTTCTCACCAAATTTACACATCCCTTTTAAAGTATATTGGTCATTCTTTGTTAACATGCTACATTTCTTTTGAAGAACCAAACTCTGCTGTTCAGACAACAAAGAAGCCATGACCTGGTTGCCCAATGGACGACCAGCAAAAATCCTTCAAATTTTAAATTTGTCATGATGACGTGTGATCTTTGATGTCATCGCATATTGTCTTCAGTAGAGCTTTTCCTTTTGTAGTCCTGTAGAATGTGTGTTCATACTAATTATAATGATCTTGTTTTATTATCGATATTTAATTTTCATCTCTTGGGTATATACAGCATGGGATGACTCCATTGCAGAATGCTGCCTTTAAAGGCAACAAGGATGTATGTGAACTACTGATTAGTCATGGAGCAGATGTTAACACCAACGAACATGAAAATGGCTACACAACATTAATGTTTGCTGCATTATCAGGTACAGTCTTCGTCATTGTTAATTACATTATATCCAATTTTTTGTATGACACTTTAACAGATTGATGAGAATGTATACACAGCGTATGGCAGTTGTCAGAGACATTGACACATTATTCATATTTAGGAAGTAATATGAAAGAGGTAATCTTTCGTTTCTTTGAGCTTTTAATACAGTAATGAAGTTCATGCAATTTCAAACGAAATCGATTTGATTTCATATTGCAGCGCTGTGTAGTGAAGTTAAGTAGTTAATTGCATTAGAGAGAATGTTAGTTCAATGTTTTGATTTATTTATGGGATTTCTGTTGTATGTTTTTGACTGATTATTTGCAAACCCAAGTGATTCAGGGATTGACTACTCACACCTCTTGGAAACTTGGTGTATACAAAGCATAACAGAGCAGCACTGAGTGTTGATCAGGTAGAACTGAACCTCCCATTTACACAAAAAACCTCTCCTCCTGTTATGTAATGTACTGTACAGTACAGTAATTAATCATAATTAATACCTGTAGGGCTGTGCTGCTGACACTGTAAGGCTTCTCCTTCCATTGTATGGCTTCATCCAAAGGGCTGTTAGTGACATGTGAGGATTATACAGTACTGTATATGGGAATGAAAATATTTTAAGACAATTGTTGTATGGAGTTGTCACTCATTATTGCGAGGGAAGGTTTCATTGTGGGTTAAAGCTCATTAAAGCAATGAATTTTTTAATGAAAAGAATATGCCAACAGGACTCCTCCTCATTTGCCCACTTGCAGGAAGCCCTGAAGTTACCAAGATGATGTTAGATGCCGGGGCCAAAACTGCACCTATCAACTCTGTTGGCAGGAATGCGTGTCAAATGGCCGCCTTTGTCGGCCAGCACGAGTGTGTCACCGTCATCAAAAACTTCTTTTCCAGTGAAGACTTGAATTACTATACCGTCCCAAGAGGTATGCATGCCTTTCATACGTCCCTTTTCTTACGTACTGCAAAGTTATTAGAGCAAGGTAGGTTGTAAATAGATAAAGTGAATCCTGTTGGAATGAGAGATAAGAAACACGGTGGTAGAGACAGATACAGTTGAGTCACATGGAATATTACAGTAGTACAGTGTATTATTGAATAGTTCAGTGTTATATTCATAAAGCTTTACTGAATGCATCTGAGGGGAATATTATCATCAGGTTTATTGTGTACGGGATCCTAATTATTTGTTCCTTAAGTGATGAAGATAACACAGCTTTTTAGGAATAAACTGACATATTAATTTTTGACATAGACGTACACTCAAGTCTTTAAATCTGGGACTTGCTGAATCACATTCTTATAAATACCATGAAATATTTCAAGATAAGGTATCTGTTGCTTAAACTAAGCACCGTTAAGCAGTATCTGTGTATTAAAGAAGCAACAGCAAAATGCGATCGGTGCAAGGAATCCCTAGTATTATTCTGTGTCAAGAATCACGCTGAAAACCATTCACATTGATAGGGTATGAATGAGAACAATTGAAACCTTCAAGTAGGTAACCTTACAGTTCTTTAAGCTATAGTGTTTATTTTGATCAGACTACCAAGCATTTCAGAAAATGGGTTTGTTACTTTCTACTTAGAGTCACAAAGCAAGAAAGTTAAATGACAGACTGACCTCTTTGTCCCTTTGAATAACAGAATTTTGTTGCCTCTTTGGTGTTTTATTTCTTTAGATCTGACCAATACTGTAGTCTTTTAGTGTAGAGAACTGCTTTGCCATTGGCAGAGTGAATCTTTAATCCTTGTTGAAACTATGCTCGTCTTTTGAAGATTTGATTATGTTCGTTGTCCCTTTTGAACAGAATTTTGCTATCACATTTTGTGTGGAATTTTCCACGGCAAAAGTATTATAAAAAAAAGAGTAATTTCTTGTTTATCTTTTCTGCCCTAGGTTTTGACAAGGAGCCCAAGCTGCGACCTGATTTAGCTCCTACGTTTCAAAAATACATTTTGTGCAATAACTTGAGTCCTGTAAAGGTAGAGTATGTTTAAATTTTTTCCTCCTCAGAGTATATGTAAATCATCTTGGCAAAGCTTGCAGTATGGATTCTATTCAATATCTCGACCTGATGTTAATTGTTTCTTTTTTCAAAATTATTCATCGCTCCCTTTGGTCTAGGTTGAGAGTAAAGAGATATTTGTCTCTTCTTGCATGTGGCACCTGTAGATAGATAGATAGATATTTATTCAGCCAATCATATAAAAATACAATGGAAATTGGTTGATAACAAGAGCTCAAAACATTAAAAATTGTAAACAACAAATAAGACGTATAATAATGGACATAGATATGAAAACGTTCCTATAAAATATTAAGATGAACAAAATATAAAATGTACCTACAAAATATTAAAGCGTACAAAAAATATATAAATGCCCTCATATCCAATATAAAGTCTACAAAGTTTAAAACTGTGAACTGGGCATGTATTGTATAACATTTGGTTATTACAGTACATGACAACATAACCTGTCAATTAACTTGAATGTCATCTCCAAGTTGGATGAATAATGTGTGAACCACTCAAAAGATTTGTATGAGGAAAATCTCAGACTAATACTAACATGAATATCCATCTTTTATATGAAATGGCTATCAAATTAAAAAATGACTTGAGGCAGAATTTTAGTTTTGATATGTCATATTTCAAGACAAAACAAAGAAGAATTTGCATGCTAATTTTGTTTCTATGGCTAATCACATTTGCAAGATGTTATGATCCATTAAGATATGCTAAATTGACGATGACATTGGCTCTTCAACACGTGCCCTATTGTTAAAAATTATTCCAGTGTTGTCTTAAAATTCCAGCTAAAAACTTTAATATTCAATAACATTTGTCTTTGAAGAATCTAGAATGCATGCAAACATATTACTTGAGGCTGCAAAAGTATTGTTTTGATATTTTGATGAACTGGCATTGATCTGGTCTGTGTGATATAGTATTTAAACCCAGCCACTTTAATTCCTGAATTTCAGACGTTCATTTTTTCTCGAGCAATATTTTTTTTTAACTTGTCAGCTTGCCCTGTTCCTGAAAGAAAACATGGAATTGGTGAATGAGACTCCGAAACTATCCAAGGTACTGGAAGACATCAGCGAAAAGCAAATGAAATCTTCGGAAACGAACGACGTTCTCTCCCTCAAGATGCACTATCTATGTCAAGTGCTTCAGACTTGCCGGAAGTGGGACGTAGAGAAGACAGACGTCGGCATCGATGGCCTGGTAAAAATGTAAGTATGGTACAGAAGCTCAAGTAAAATCAAAGCAGACATGGTTCAAGATCTTACACTCTGAAAATGTGGAATTTAAAGTTATACTCTTTTCAACCACTGGTCTATGTGGTATCTAGGGAGCTGTCATGAACGACTTCCCTAAACGACTTAGAAAATCTTATTCTACTTTGGGAGATATCACAGGATTGATGTTCCTTCACACACACAAGGCTGGAGACAAGTTTAAATATGACATCATAGAGCCACATGTGCTTCAATTTTCTGTTTGTTTTTCTTTAGGTGTAAAAGTAAGTTGGCCTGACGTTTTGATCCTAGCAGGATCTTCTTCAGAGGCTCCTCTCTTTGTCCCTCCGCTGTTTATCTCCTACCTCTCCTCTTTCCCTGTTGCTTTCTTCTCACCATTCATTGTCTACTTATAATCCCCTTTCATCTATCTCATTGTGTTCACCGTGCTCATTAACCTGTCTGTTTTCTGTGCGTGTTTTTGTCCCTTCTGTTACTGTACTTGTCATTTAGCCTCTGAAGAAGATCCTGCTAGGATCGAAACGTCAGGCCAACTTACTTTTACACATTCTATTACACAGGCTCTCTAGTGGATAAGCAGTTTGCTAACAGTTTTATTTTATTTTGTTTTTCTTTATGTATTACAATGTCTTTTTTCTGTAATAGAGAAAGGTTTTGCAAATGCTGAACCTAAATGGAAGCTTGTTACATCACCTCATTATGGTGTTGTTGTTTTCAGTGTCAACACTATTAACATTCTACAATGAAACAATGACAAAAAATATGAATACTTCCAGATCCTAGTGGTACTAGGACATCACAGATTTACAAAATGACAACTCTAGTTCACAACTTTTAAACTAGGATATTTCCAAAATGGAGCAACATTTTTCTTAATTGTTTGAGGAAGTTGTTCTTCACAAAAATCGCTGTCGTATAAGCTAAATATGATAGTGGAAGTCGTGTCTCCTGTAAGCAAAAGTGATATGAGTTTAGCTAGTTTATCAATAATACCTCTGCAAGTAATAAAATTAACAAAGTCTGTTTCATATTGTAAAAGTCTGAAATCATTGAAGTTACATGTAGAAAAATATGACATGCCTTTGGGTACTTGAGGTAGAAATTAAGTATTTATACTATGTGATAATAATAGATATATTATTACCTGCCACTCAATTCAAAGTAAAAGTGAAATATGGTAAATAGGAACCTGTGACATGCATGCTTGGTGTAAATATCTGACTTTCACTCATGTAGAATTGCAAATCTTAACGTGTTATATACATGAGTAGAGTCTAGTGAGATCAAGATTGTACCAAACTCCTTCCCATTGAAAGTTACAAGAGTAGGAATGTCATAAAAAGAGATCAAGATTTTACCTTAATCATTCCCATTTGAAAGTTACAAGAGTAGGAATGTCGTGTAACTCCTCGCTGTGTAATGTTCAAGTAAGTTTAATGTGTGATATTGAGGTGATGATACATATCAACATTAAAGCAGGCAAGTTGCCGGCAGTGTCAAAAAGTGTTGCCATCTTGTAAGATAGAGTGTATAAAGGATCTGTAATGTTATTAGAAAAGAGAATAAACATGTTTGGATGACATGAAAGAGTGAAGAATTTGTAAACATTTAATATCTGTCTGTTTATTAATTGCAAGTTTGGGTATTAATATTTTTGGAATTGTAAAAATGTTCATTTGCAAATTAATCTCTTCATTTAAGCTGTCTGTCATCACCTTAAGAAAATTTGAGAGGTTACTTCTTTTTTTTTTATGTCGTTCACTTTAGGCTGATGAAGGAGAGGGAAGCTGACGGTACCAGACTTGGAATCGAGAAACTCATCAGAGATTCTGTCCGGGAATTTCCCTACCACGAGAGTGAACTCTTTATGCAAATAGTCAGGAACCTTGCAGATATCCAACCTGTGAGATAACTTTCAGTTTTTGAGATGTCATTTCAGTTCCAGAACCGACCATTCCATGATATGTGCCCTTTATAACATCCTTGTTTCCCCATTTGGGTATAGAAGAGAATCAATTGTGTGACAGATTGACATCATTTACTTGCAGATTTGAGACCTAAAAAGTGTTTTCTCAGAGGCAGAGACGGGGAATAACATATTGGTCGAATTTTGCGTGGCAGTTATAGATGGTGCATTCATGTAATGATTCATTCCAGTATCAAAGTTAAAACAAGTTGTGTAGTTGATGCTTTGTTGTAATGATTCATTCAGACATCAAAGTAAAGAGCAAATTATATTTCATTCCAAAGATCAGATTAAAAGCAAATAGTAACTGTGATGCCATGTGACATAATCATCCACTGTAACTTGTAAGATCAAATTAAAAATAAATCCTGTGGTAAGGTGGTGCATCACTGTAATGAGTCAAAATAGTATCAAATTCAAAGCATATTGTGTTTGTTGATGCTACGGTGTAATGATTCATTCCACGGTCAGATTGAAAACCAGACAATATTTAATTCTTTTCCAAGATCGTAATTAAACGCCATTTATCTTCCAGTGGTACCATGCTGTACAGGTACATGATCTTCATTACAGTCAAGTCTAAAGTCTTCTCATGAACAATTCCATTAGACAGTTAATTAAGCTCGTTTTGCTTGGTATCTTTCATTTGAAGGGTCAAGATCCGTCTGCCCTGGTCATGCTCACCCAGGCGATCAACGGTACTCGAAGCATCGACACAGAAGGTCTCTGTACCGCGTGTAACCAGCCCAAGGCAGAGAAAAGGTGTTCTGCCTGTAAATATGTGAGTTGAATTTTATCAAATTTAGAGAAAAAATAGTTTTTTCAGGAAGTCGCTTTCAGCAAGTCGGTGCTCATTGTGACATGTTAGTAGACTTTATTCAAGGACTATTTTGTTACATTGCATTGAAATATGACCAGTGCAGTTGTTGAATTTCAGATAGTTTGGACAGTTTTTGCTTTTTTCCCTCTCTTTCCAGTCTCTTGGAGTATCTGCTCAGTTAATTAATCCTTAAAATCAAACAAAAGATTTTAAGCAGAGTAGCCTCTGCATGCCAGAAATGGCCTGCTTACCTTGGCATCTCTTATCATTTGATTCACTGTGAATGGCAATCATGTTTCCTTCAGGTTTCTTACTGTAACCAGAGCTGTCAGAAGATGCACTGGTTCACTCATAAGAAGCGCTGCAAGGTACTGGCAGCAAAGTTTAAGAAAGCCGAGGAAGAGAGAAAGATTATGGAAGAGCAAGAGAAAAAACAAAAGGAGAAGGATGAAGAGGATGCTAAGCAGCAAGAGAAAGAGAAGCAAGAGAAGGAGAAGGAGGTCAAAGGTCAGTGTGAATCTATTCTGCATATAGTTTTAAAAGCTAAGTCTCTTGCAGAATCGTTTCAGATTTCCTTGTCTTGCTAATTATTTCTTGTTTATTAGTTGTTTTTTTTTATCTTTCCTTTTCTTCCAGTCTTAATTTTTTGGTTGTGGTCAACAATTTTTTTCTAGTGTCTATCATATATAATTTATATTAATCATGTTTACCAGACACCTGCATTGACTTAATGTGAAAAAATATATATTTGAATTGAATGGAAAAAAAATTGAATCTTATTGAGTTGTGATAAATTTAACTCTTATCATTCTCTCTGTTCTCATCTTCACTTACCAGAGGTTGATTCAGACCAGAAGGCTGATCCAGCAGTAGCCTCTCAGGAAAAGAGCAGCTCACCAACGCCACCAGCAGAGGAAGTCAAGCAGGCAGAGTCGTGATAATCACTTGAAGAAAGTTGAGATGTCGCCAGTTTTAATCTCTCTTTATATATAGATGGTTATGTATGTGTCTTCAGGTGTAGCATCAACCCAGAGGCAAGCCGAGAGACATTGTAAGAAGGTTTTTAGACTGGTAAAGGCCACTTCTATTAGTCCAGGTTGTATTTCTGTGATACTTTTGCTTTTGAGAAATGGCCTTTAAACAGCCAAGGTGCATCAGTTAAAGGCATTGAAGACTCGCCCCAAACCGTGTGCTGCACTCTGAAAAAGTTAACTTTCCGTTGCTTGCAAGTGAAGTTATCTGCTTGTTGCTACAAAATGCAGACAGTAATGAAACGTGATACCTTGTTATGTTTTGCTGGACCTGAGATGTCCATCGCTGTATCATTTGTACACTGTGCTGCGGGTATTGACCGCAGATGTATGCACTGACTGTAATGACTGACTATATGTACTGACCGAAGGTAGCAAGCTGTGTACATATTTTCTGGGATCGACGGTGGTCTCTAACACTTCTGTTACACCTCATTCGAAACTAGGTCAGATTACTGGCATTAGATGCTTCTTTTTGCGCGAGTCTTCACACCCTTTAAAGTGGCTGGACTATATAGTCTAATACACATACCATTATGTCTGTTCCTCAGATGCAATACAAAACTCAATGGAAAAATGTTAGACTTTTATGGCTCCAAATGACGTGTTAATAATATCTTACAAATCTGTCAAGTGACAACTTCTGTTGCATACCTAACATCCAAGCATCTTCTTTTAGAGTATATGACGTTAAAATAACATGTTTTGGTTGAGCTACTAGAAATTAAAAACACAATTGATCAACATTAAGTCATCCATGGAAGGAATCTATGCCATCATCATCATTCTAGCCTTAAAGGAGCAATCCAGGGATAGAACTTCATTGTTAGTAAGAGAGTAGTCCTAAAAATACTGGGCAAAAAGGAAGTTTAGGGCAGGTGGGTTTGAATAATGGATTACGCGGTTTATGGTTGTAAGAGAAATGTCTTGAAGAGGGAGCATTAGAGTGATAGAAATGAATAGAAAGCTGAAAGCATAGAAAGGGAACATCATTATCAAAAGGAACGAGACCTTGAATGACAGAGAGCAGTAAAAAGGCATAATACGACGGTGAATATTACCAACGTTAACTTTTCCAACCTTGAAATCTATCACAATTCATGTGGTTTGAATAACTTCATTTAATTTAAGAATAATCCTGTCACAAATCACTGTTTTATTTTGAGATTACAGTAACTGAATAGTGAACATCTTTTTCTGTTTATTCTGTAAGACTAATGCATTATTAGGGCACTGTAATTTGTTTTTTCATTTTTGTTTTCAGTCCCCTCCTGGTACAATAATTTTTCTCTCTAGTATAATAGTTCACACCTAAATCCTTCTTGTGTTTTTATTTTTAAATGCTGAGTGCTTTTCTTTAAGTTTTGAGTCAAAGGTTACACAATCAGTTATAGAATTACTGGATGTATGCAGACATAGTATTGATTTTAATAGTGCTTTTCATTTTTCATTGTTTGGGCTTGGAAAGATAAAGAAGTACCTATTCTATAACAAGTTTATTGCAATCACACATAATCACTTCCTATTCACCTTTGCTCATATGTTTAATGTTTCAGTTTACACTCAGGAATCAACCTTTGGACTCATGTTTGTGTTACTTTAACCTGTTCGGTAATATCTTGCCAGTGCTTAATGCATCATGGTTAAACATTTGTTTTGAACCAATCCATCTCTTTTTTTATACCAACATGATTTTTGGTCTTTTTGAATAAACCTGTTATATGCATTAAAATGTGCTGCAGAAGTAATCAGCTGTGACACCGGTTATAAATGATATTTGCTGATTATAACCTGTATAAAATGGTATGAAAGGATGATAAGAGTTATTCATATCGTCTGTTATTAATAGTACAATACCTCACATCAGTGAAACGTGTTTGAATATTGTGGAAATGGACAAGCCATGGGTCATGTAATCTAGGTAAGGAAACCTAGAAAACTCCCTTAAAGAATTTGATATTAAGAACTGGATTCTGAAAGAACCAAAATTTGTCTCTTTGATTTAAGTCCAATTGGAAAGTCACAAAACTAGCAGAGATAATTTGTGTTTTTTGAGACTTCTGATCTATCCTATATGTACTGTTGTATACAAATAAGAAGGAAATTGTTTGTGGAATATTTTGGGCAGAGAATAATTTAGTGTAAAATGTTTGCATAGCACTTTTGAAACTGTGAACTTTGCCTCTTATTTAAAATACTATGGTTCCCGTGTATAAAAACTACTTTGCACTTGCACAGCAATTTGCCCATTTTGCGGTGCAAACAAAATAAATTATTATCTCTCACGTTTGGACACATAACATTGTGTGAAGTATGTATGTATGTATGTATGTATGTGTGTATGTATGTATGTATGTATTTTAGATCCTCCTGCAAGCAGGAACTCGTGAAGAAGCCATCATTGGCTTATCAAAGCCGCAAGCTGAGCGAAGTCAGTCTCTTAGATTCATGATGAATGCCCATGATTATGAATTGCCAATTGTCAACAACTCCACAAGTACACTCCACAAGAAGTACAGTCAGCTCGATCATATTTATATTTCCTTTCATTCAACTTGTCGAGTAAGATTTCAGACATGTGAATAATGTTGCAAAAGGTCAGACAGATGCAGTATATGAATACCATACACCAAAATGTCTGAAGAATATAATATTTTCACGAAGGAGATGAAAATAATCGTCAAATGGATGAATGAACATTTTTTTCCGATTTCAAACTAAGCCAGGTGAAAATTGTGGTATTTTTTTGGCTGTTACATCACCTTGCATCAGTTCTGTTATTCATAAAAGGTCATAAGGTTGTATAACTGCACTAAGCAGATAGGTTCGAAGGAACACTTTCGGTTTGAGGTCTGTCTTAGGAGTAGAACTGAAAGTGTTCTGTGTGCTCTCAATGGAGCATAGTTAGATAATTAATCACATGATGTTTAAATGCTTGTATCCTTTGAGTTCCATAAACTACAGTGTGTTGTTCAATAGTATACACATTGCATACATATTGAAACAGCCTTTGTTATATGCAAGTAGGCCATTTTCACTATTAGATAACAGTAAAAACATGTATATCAGTGTATGTATGTATTTTAGATCCTCCTGCACGCAGGAACTTGCTAAGAAGCCTCATTGGCTTATCAAAGCCGCAAGCTGACCGAAATCAGTCTCTTAGATTCATATTTACCGTCCATGATTATGAATTGTCAATTGTCAAGAACTCTGTAAATAGACAACATACATTAATTTCGGAGTGACTCGAACTTGGGACCTTATGATTGTAAGGCACCGGCGTTAACCACTGAGCTAACAGTACTCCCAGTGCTGCATTGTTACAGTTATTTAAGAAAACTGTATACCAGTGTTGGTGAGATGGAGAACAGTTTGTTTGATGCCCCCGGGGGCAATTATTAGAGAAAATGACTGAAATGACTTTTCTAAATTGAAAAGATTCCAAAATTTGAGTTAAAATGTTGAATTGGGAGCCACCCAACGTGAAAGTTGTAATCCATTTAAAGCCCTTGCAAGCTTCTCCCACATTCAAGGTCACTAAGCGTCGTTAAAAATAACTGCCTGATTATTATCATTATTATGTCCAATAGTGTAGTAAGTACGTACTTATGTATTGGTATAGTTTGTGCTTCTTGATGTTTTTGTAATTATATATTTGAACTTCACTATGTCAGGAATCTGCTAAGATACACAACTCATGACCCTACGTGGAATATACAAGGGCCGTTCCAAAAATTTGAGGAAGGATTGGGGTTGTCCATGGGCTTGTTGGAGCCAACTCTCATATTTGGCCGACATATTTAGGCTATAAAGTAGGTTTATAGGTAGGTCTACATGTAAGGTTGTGCAAGTAATTACTTTAATTTTTCTATGTGGAGTTGAAAATGGTGTGGCGGGGGGGGGGGTGGGGGGGGGGAGATGGGTGTGTAACCCCACACCCATGGGACCTGCTCCTTAATATATATTGTACAGATGTGTGGTACATATATGGTATGATTTGTAATGTTATCATTTTGGTCTCCAAATCAGTTGAAACTTTGTGTTTATATATCACCCTACTGTTTGTACAATTGACAGTTGCATAATGAGTGAAGCTGACCCTTGTATCTTGTCCAAGCAATGTTCTTGATGATAAAAAATGTTTGTTTTCTGAGAATTCAATATGAGTTGTATTCATTTGTCTATCTTTTCAAAAAATGTCATTGTAAAAAGTCTTACAAGTCATATATATGACAAAGATTTTATGGTACTACATGACACCCGAGGATATGAAACAATGTTCATCCGTAGCTGGTACAAAAAAGGAAGGGGGGGGGGGGAGAGATTTGTCAAGTTATCATGGGGTGCGAGTGATGGAAAAGGTGGAAGATGGAAATAGTTCACAAATTGTTTTTCTTCTGATGACCTACATGTCATCCTTCTTGAACAGTGAGAGTTTAGGACGCAGGTTTTCATTACTATGATGCACGCATGTAGGCGGTGCTTCCATGGAAACCTATTGGCTACATTTGTGGTTGTCTCTGTGGAGCAATAGTAATATGGTTGAAAGTATGTTGCAATTTTACCAACCATCAGTTCGGATACAAGATATCCCTATCATGGTATAGTCTCCACTAAGGTTTCGAACGTGCTGCCGCCCTTGGTAAACCTTTGGCAGATGTGAATGACCATTCGGATCTCATCATGATTTATATTCATGTTTAACGGCCGTGAATCATCGCTTCTGTGAACTTTCATCACATATCAGCATGATTTTGTTATCTTAGTTTGAGATAAGAAAGGGAAAATAAATCATAAAAATGTACTGGAATTTCTTCATCATCTATTTAGAGTGATAATTTTGTTAATGTATATATATGCTTCGTAGCCTAACCGGTAATCACCAGGTCAAGATCCGCTACAATATCCCGTTATCCGACAGTATCAGTAAATTAGTTAAACGTAACCATCCAGAAGGCACTTTTGATCAGTTCGGGAAGTAAAGTCATGATAATTGCTAGGAAAGAGAAATGTTTAAGACGTAACATTCAAAAGAGCAAAATAGCATGAAGAATATTGTTGATGTAGTTTATTAAATGTTTATTTATTTTTATTTTACGTGAAAGGAAATATGTGATTTCTGATACGAATGAGAGGAATTTCAGAATTGTCAAGATGCATGAATAATTTTGTCTAGTGTACAGTGTGTAGAATGATGTGCTAAAAAACAGTTCAAGAGGCACCGTGTATCCAGAGTCCGTGCAGGTACGTAGTAACCTTGAAATTGTAACGGTTCTAATGACTAGGGTACATCAGGCGTCAAATGAGTCGAGTATTTTCCTTATGGTTATTTAATGATTGACGACTAGCCTATAATTCACTTTGACAGTTTATCAATTTTGCAGGAAGTTAAGTTTGCGTGTAGGTTTCCCTTTCGTATTCATTCAATTAACGGAGAGCAAAAGAGCAACCTATTGGGTACTATATCGTAAATTGCACTACTTCAATTTTGACTTACACATGTATTTCATGAGTGTTGATATAGATAC
>JAIPMN010009763.1:0-29786 GCA_020650975.1 Apostichopus californicus
ATGTTTGTTGTTGATGAAAGCCTGCTAAACAGACTAATCACCACCTTGACCTTGTTTAAAATCTAGACATAAATTTAATGTAAAACATTTGTCATCCTGAATACAATTTTACAGTTCAAGAGTTCAATGGCTGTCTCCTTGTCATAATCATTCATGAAAGGACATAGAGCTCTATGGTTTGAACTAAACATTCAATGCTGTTCATTCCAGGATAACATGAATTGCACAACTGTCAATGATTTAAAATAAATGTTGTTACTGACAATACAGCAAGGGTGTGTAACCTTTTTGAATGAATGGGCCAGATATAAGGAGTGAAAAATTGACTGGGCCGCACCTAACCAACGACCTGCTGTTGATTTCAAACCTTTGATTCCGAGGACTTTCAAGCAATAGGTGTGTGTACTTAATCTGTATTCACAAAACTCATAATGTCAATAAAGTACAGTTGATAATTAACAGGGATAATAGGCCTAATGTACCTGACAGCATCATGAATTAGTGCCGATAAATTATAAGCAGCTACCTCGTTTTTTGTGATGATGTAAAATAGATTGATTTTTTTTCTTTTTCTTGAGACAATGCATCTCACCATTGCCCACCCCAGCAATACAGTGTCCAGTACTTATTCATGTCACATGCGTTACTCTTGCAGAATTTTCCATGGCTATTGCATAATAGAGGTTCAATGTCATCCACTGACAAGCTTATCGCATTTAAGATTTCGACTTTTTCCTTTTTCTATGTTCCACAGAGAATTGGTGTGGATAGTAGACAGCACTTGGTTGATCAAAATTTTCTATAACTTCTCCAAAGTTTAACAAAATCGTCTCTTTTTTTAAATATGTACAATCACTTGATGAATTTTTCTACATAAGATCTTTGAAATTATATTGCCATAATTTTCCATTATACTACAGTACTGTATCCTTTTTCTTCTCATCTCTCAAAACACAGCGTGCAATTTGTGGAGACAATGCTGAGCAAGAAAGCCCAAAAAAGATCATTACAGCTTCGAGTTTGAATTACATCAAAACGGATCAGAGAATGTACGGGATGCTAGTCTATATCAGCAACCATGAAAGTTTACCACTCACTGAGGACAGGTATTCCATTAGAGATATCTCCAGCAGTATTCCTCTTGGGAAATCTTCAACAAATAATAAGTACAAATCTTGATCTCATGTGAAGTTGGTTGTTATGCCTCACAGTGTAAATTGCTTTATGTTAGATTTGGGATTAAGCAGAAAGCCAAATTGGCATAATTAATTTATTAATTGCCTCATTTCATATTAAAAAATTGATAGATAAAAGTATTTTAAAGTAATACTGCAAATGAGATTTTCAAAGTTTAAACCAAATGTTGCTGACCTCAAGCGATAAGCAAGGTTGTTGTGTATACTCATGGGAACCTGCATGCATATCACTTTCAATTAATACTTCATTTTGGAGTTCTCATGTTAAATACAAACTTTTTGTACATTCACATGTGTTTACCTTAAATGACCTTCGACCTCCTGTTCCAAACTCAATTGGATTCTTTTTCTTAAATGAAGTGGACCCAAATACTGTACCAAGTATAAAGGTCATCCCAGCTTTTCAGATTTTGACCACTGATGACCTCAAATTACCTTTCGACTTCTACCAAAATGTTTTTGATTCTTGTAGTAAGTAAAGTGGATAGAAGTAAAGTGGATTGGCTGACCACAAAAAAACAGTTCATCCAATCTTCACAGTTTTGGAGAGACTGTGTGTATAAGGCTTTTAAGACATTTGACCTCTGGTAACCTCAACTGATCTGTGACCTTCATGAGAACCATACTTGTATTCACTAAGGTGGAGTACCTACAGTTATATGAAGTACGGTACATCCAAGCTTTAGTTTAATTTAGGGAATACTGTGTTTTACTAAGATTTTCAGACTTTTGAGCACTGGGGAGCTTAGATGACCTTTAACCTTTATGCAAAACACTACCTGGGTTCCTGTGCTCACTAAAAATCCATTAATACATAACCACATACACAAAATTAATCCATGAATGCAGTTTACATTTACAGTTTACATACTTAATATTGTTAATATGCCAAGGAGTTCACCAGATACAGCTCACACACACAGAGACACTTCATCAGGAGTTCAACATTCTCAAGGAATCCTGTTGCTTTCGGAATCACAAGCAGTATACTGTACATATATCTCCATATCTCCATTGTCCTTAATATGACATTGTTAAATATGACATGGTTGTTGCGATCACTGCAATTACCATGTGTAAGTTTCTCATGCTGATTGGATGAAATAGACACCAATGGTGCACCTAGTGTGCCATATGTCCTGAAATCGACATATGTCGAAGTAAATTGACATAGATGTCAGTTTCTCTTGCTCTGATTGGAGGAAATCAAAGCCTAGTTTGCCATACAGTAAACTACTGCTGAAATCGACATATAAATTAAAATGACACGTGTCGGTTTCTCTTGCTCTCATTGGACGACCAGTGTCAAGTGTTGTTTTCAAACGTTCTGATTGGAAGAAATTGAAATATGTCAATTTAAATTGACATAAGTAAGTTTCTATTATTGAACGATCATTGTGACATGTCAGTTTATAGTGCTCTATTTGGAAGAAATTAACACTATGAAAAAAAATTGATGTATATCAAATTAAATTGTCATATGACAGTTTTTGTGAGCACTATCATTAAATTATATGTGCATATCATTGGTGCCCCAGCATCCAAACAGTTGAAATAGAATAGTTTAACATTATGTTCCTAATTAATGATCTTTTTTTAGCAAGCTTGGCAAAGTTGGCATAATTGCCAAACTTGGAAACCATGACCAAGGAAAAACCAGCAAAAATACCAGCAGTATTTTGATATGCTTTTTAATTGGTGTGTAAATATCACTATTTTTGCAATCCTAGGATGACCTATCCGGGCAGCTTTGCTTTTTTTCAATGCCAATTGATGCCAACAGTCTCATTGCTAGGCTTGCATACAGTATGTTGATTTCTTCCAATCAGAGCACTACAAAATAACATGTGACAATAGTCGTCCAATCAGAGTAAGAGAGAGTAACATATGTGTATTTAATTCACCAAATATGTCAATAAATTTCAGGACTTACTGTATGGCACACTAGTCACACCATATAATAGTAGCAGGTCTGCTGTACAACTTGTCTGTCAATCTTGATAACCCTTTACCTCAAATTCACCATGTACACCTTGAAACTTCTGACAATTTATAGCACACGCTGCAAAAGATCGTGCATGTACCTAATTACTACATGCGAACATGAGGGTGTTGACTGAGCATTGTCACGACAACAGGGCTGAAGAAACTAATAGAGCAAGTAGAATGGCTGATTTTAAGGAACCAATCAGATGGCAGAAATCAATTTTGTATAAATGAGCACATTAATTTGTAATGAAGAGGCTGTCTAGACTCAAAGACGATCGATTCTGTCACATGCAAAGTAGATAGTATAGAATGTATACACAAAAGCAATGAAGCCAACTGAAATGGCCTCTTTCTCCTTCAATTCTCCTTCTGGCAGGCAACTTTTCCACTACTTGTCGGCTTAATACAAAATGTTGTATGGAATGTAATATGGAGATCACTGTAGGATGTAACACACAATGTGGCATTATAACACACAGAATTTAAGCTTAAATTTTAACAAGCTTTTACCATTTTTGTAACCTACAGGATATATACTGTACAGTACTACAGTGTGACAGTGTATGGCAAAGTACAGTACGGTAGCTGTACTACGCTGTTGCTTGCCTTCACAAACATGCTATCCTCTAGCTTCCTGTTCTGCATGTACACTTAAATGTTTTTCACTAGACAGTTTTTTTTCTTCAATGAGACTTCCTCTAAAAATAAAAACATGTGCCATATATATTTAAAGAAGTTACTGTACTTTGGAAGGAAATATTACTGACTGTACTCCTGTACTTTTGAACAGAATTTTTTTTACATTTTGGTTATAACACAACTTACACAAAGCAAAAATTGTACCATTGTCAAGGCTGGGTTAGTGGGCTTTTAGTATTTTGATCTAGTCTTCCTTGCCATTAATTATCACTTAGTTTTTCCCATTGTTTTTTGACTAGAAGAACTTTGTTAATTACAGGGAATACTTAAGGGTTGTCCAATATTCTAAGTTTGAACTAGATTCCTTGTCAGGCATCCAGAACTATTTTTTGTAAGTCTGTGGCACATTCTGTATGGTTAATATTTACATGACAATGGAAGAATTTGTTTGTGTGTTATAATCAAAATGTGAAACAAACAACTGACTGTACTTTGATCAGAATTTGTTTTACAGTTTGATTATAACTATATTTATAAACCTTCTTTTAAACAAACCTGGAATTGGCTTTATTAATATGTATCCACAGTCACATGACATCAACATTTTCTTCACACATTGACCAGTGTTGTTTTGCCAAAAAGAATAAAGCAACACAAAACTTTCCAAAATGTTTCATAGCTCAAGAATATTTCTAAAATTAAACTGGATTTTCTTCATTTCTTTTATTCTGTAACTTTTGGAAGCAAATTTAGGTTCTTGCTGGAAATTAAATAACATAACGGACTTATATATATCTGAAATTGAATGTAATTTCAGAACCACTATGCAGCTACCAAATGCACTCACTGACAACAGTGTCTTAAATCCAATGACCAGTAGCTTTCATTTTCGATCAATATACTCTCAAAATAGACCTTGGGAAGGAAATTTATGCTAACATACAGTATTACAGTGTGAAACTTTGCACTTTCTCTGATTGTTAGTCCTATTTTGACTACCTTAAGCTGGCCTGGAACATCATGTCTGCTTTCAGTTTCATGTGTGTATTGAGCCTATCGACATGAGTGTACTGTAGGTATTATAAAGAACTAATACAATGTGTGCTCCCTCAGTGAACTGAATGTTTCATTTTCATTCAAATGAACTGGTTAAGTTCATAATCCTGTGTAAGTCAACTAGATGCACAAGGGCTGTACACAAAATAATCGAGTATTAAATTACTATTCAAAAACTACACGACCAAAGTGTTCTATAGATACTGTACACATTTATTTAACGCCATCTTTAATTCAAAGCGTACTGTACTGACATACAGCTCTCACCTGCAGTGGCCATTCAGGATAGAAATGAATCAAGATTGTCAGTGTTCCTTTCGATAGGAAAGTAACTAATAAAGAGAGTCTGTAGTAATAGGGGGGCCGGAGAGGGGGAGGAGGAGTGGGAAGGGAGGACTTAATTCAAAGCGTACTGTACTGACATGTAGCCCTCTCACCTGCAGTGGCCATTCAGGATAGAAATGAATCAAGATTGTCAGTGTTCCTTATGATAAGAAAGTAATCAATAAATAAAGATAGTCTGTGGTTATAGGGAGGATGGAGAGCGGGAGAGGGGGAGGAGGACGAGTGGGAGAGGGGACCCTTAATTAAATAAAAATTGCAGTTTACACCAGCTTAGAACTGACGGTACAGTTACCAGGATAGGACCCGTTACTGGTTATTCCTTAATGTTACAAGTCACCTGTCTGTGCTACAGCATAATAGCAGTGTCAGAATACAATCCAAAGACATGTGGTTTTTGGCACAGTACTTCACACAATGTGCCAAAATTTGAAAGATGCTTGCTGACCTTCCATACATGATTTCCTTCACAGAATTTTCAGATTCTCATTTGTAGCAAAGGTTCTTAGCAGGAGTTGCAGCCACTAAGTCCCTGAGGTCTAATTTGTTTTTTTTCAAATGATAGCTTTTTGGATTCTCATTTGCCACACAGGTTGGGTATGGGCGGGAATTACATTGGCAATTTACTGATTTTAAGATTGATTTAATCTAAGAATAGCTGTGGTAGGATTACAGGGGATTCTTTTTTTAAATTTAACTTTATATCTTGCTGCAAGCTGCAAAGAAGATGACAAAAGGAAAACACAGGAATCATGACCAAAAATGTATATGGATGTCGCCACTCATCTCCCAAACAAATTTTGTGAATCCAACATCCATTTGAGTTGCTCGCCCAAGCCTTGTCGTGACTTTTGGTGCACTACAGTACAAATAACAGTTGATCAATGCTTAAAATTAGGTACATATTTTCTTTGCTTTAACAGTCTACTTTGATAACACAAATTACACACAACTTGAACAAGACAGGCTGTTACCACTTGAGGTTTCATAGAGCTTCCTCTTATGACACAGTTACAACCAATCACTCTGAACTCTTGCAAACAATCCTTAAACCTCCAAACAGGAAAGGATTATTGTAAATAAAGAAGCCCCTGTCTGGATCTGATGACCTTAGCTGAACCTTTCCTATTATGTGGATCAAAGCACATCCCTACAATCTGTGAATAGGTAGTTGGAATGCCAATCATATGAGAGAAGTATACCAAAATAGTTCCATAAAAGATCAATCAACAATGGCCTATATACTTAACTTTCCTATAACCATGGCAATTCAAGATGACAGACAAAAACACACACTTACTCCAGCAGGGGAAATGCAATTGTATGGTTGCTATTGGTTTTACTCACTGCATAGTCCATGAATGTGTATTGAACATAATGGCACCAGCAGGGAAAATACAATTGTATGGTTGCTATTGGTTTACTCACTGCATACTACATAGTCCATGAATGTGTATTGAACATAAAGGCAGAGTGCTAGTAGTGATCTGTATGTATACATGTTGTACAGAAAGGAAGATAGTATTGTGTGTGGTTTGGATGTATAGTACATCTTGCCAACAAGTCAATAATTTGCCTAATGAGTATTGCATATGCTGTGTGATATGTAACCTAAACAGGAAATTGTTATAAATTATATCTGATGAATGCAATTTGGAACTTGGTTGGATGGAATTACTGAACTTACTAATCATCCTGACAAACACCTAAATCATGAACAGTGGCTACGTACTACGAACATTGATGAGAAGGACCCTTTCAGTGGGGAGGAGTAACTTTATTCTCTGTCGGTTTGAGGATTAAGTTATTTCTTAGGAAGGGGAGGGGCAGGTGGCTACTTGTAGCGGGTGGCTACTTGAGGCAGTTGTTGTAGGCCTAACCCCTGCATATAGGACATTAATGCCAAAGAGAGAATGTTATTCCAATTGATATGTACAGTAACTTTAATTTTATCTCATACAAGATCTGGTAGTGAGTGTTCAGTATCAGTGAAATTGATCATTAACGTCATAATGGTTTAAATGTCTTCAGACGCAAGTTCAACGAGTTCTGCCTAATTGGTAGGGTACCAAAGTGACAACCTCATTTAACAAAAGTATCCCCTTTAGGTACATACTTCCAGCACAGACTGCAGTACGATCATAATACTTCCTTACCATTATTAGTCATAACTCGAATGGCATAGACCCAATTGTTCCATCTCTTGAAACAGTTGTGACAGGTATGAAGATGAGTATGGCTATTTGCAGGAAATCCTTCATTTACCTGACAGTAGTTATCTTCCCATGGGAGAATCAACAGCTAGGCCTAGAGCTGTTCCAATTCAAACTGAATGGGGAAACACATCCTGAAGGATTCAGTACCTAATACATACAGGACATGAGATATACATACTGTGATGTGCTCAGGGATATTTGAGTAACGAACGGGTTTGTGCGGTAGTGTGATCCACATCCTGGAGGAGGGGTCTGAGGGGTATAGCGGTCCCCCTCCCTTTTGGAAATTTTTTGCAAATGAACTATGCTTTCCTATTCTAGAGCTAACTTCTGTGGCAAGTATTCACCCATATTTTGGTATGGTAAATTTGTTACATTAATCAATAATAGTGCCGGGCAAAAATGTTTAAAATACTGTTTGGGCCGGTTGGCATTCAGAACTGTTGGGCGCAGCTGCCTGCCACCGCCCAGCGTGAGCACATCCCTGTACCTACTGTTTGAATGAAAGCAAATTATGGCTATCCATTAGTATGATCAGAAATGCAGAATTATCCTACAAATTGTTTCCTACTTCATGATGTTCTGTATGTTATTAATTACCAATGTATTATAAACAAATTCTTGTAGCATAGCTTTGCTTGATGAACAAAGGTCTGGTAAGAGAATGTATGACCGTCTGCAAGTTTAATATTAATAATCATACCTTAACAAAGAAAGGTGCAAATTGTCTCTTCTGAAACAGGCAACTTCCCCTATACATCTTTGCCCACTACACTCTTTGATTGCAACAATTGCCGTGAAATTACGAAAATGAAATATAGGACTAGTTAGTAGTACTTAATAGGTATACAAAATGGTACTACTAGGTCTATACTCCCGTTAGCAACGTACAGTACTCTCGACCTACCTTTCTCGACCTCCTTTGCGATGAGATCCACATTTTCGGCCGCGAACGGTTCCCCAACTACGACAAAAGCTAGGTAGTTAAGCGATGTCGGAAACGAGTTAAACGTTGAAGAGACAGATATGGTTTGCTGTTCTTCGCTGGAAGCCATGGCGCTGACTAAATCAGTGCACTCTACCACAACGTACAGTAGCTTCCTGAACGAACGTTGAAAACACTCATGCGAAGGTAAAGACGAGGCGTGGTCACACACACAGGACTTGCAGATGCCAAGAATCTAAAGTGAACGAGAGAATTTACAAATTCAGAGTAACGGGAGGAGTGTTGGACTAAAGACTATCAGAATATGGTTTATTTTTCACACTAGTAGTAGAAGGTACTTACGTAGTTTTGTTGAAAAATGAGAAATCGAAAGGATGTCAGAAGACAAGATGAGGCGTAGTGTAGCTCCGTAGATCAGCCTACACAAAGGGCATGTTGTTGGAGTATATTATTTACGTGGTATTCAATTGGGTGATCGTTATGTTCATTTTACATTTAGCCAATAAGGAAGACTCACAGTGACGATATGAGATAGGGACATCCCCTTCTTTACCTCATTTTAATACGCCCTCAATTTAGTTAAGTCTCAAGTTTGTTTATGTTGTCCATGCGTTGAAGTTGTCTACTAGAGAAAATGGGCAATATTAACATCGGGCACGCTCATGTGGCTTCCTGAGGAGGGAGGGGGTCATATAGTTTCGGGGATCCTTTTGTGGGAGAAAGGGACCTTTTTCTAAGATTGGAAAGGTCAGCTAAGCCAATGTCTAATATAATAACCACAGAGCGTACGTTTTATATTTTTTATTTGAACTTTCGCAAAGAAAATGGTAACTCGCTTAGCTGGTGCTAATCTTCTCCGAGGCCCTCAGTCACAATGTATAAAACATAAAATGGTTGAAAACTAAGACAGTAAACGAGCAGTATATACAAAAGAAAGTAAACTAAAAGTTTACAAAAGTCGACCAAGAAAGGAACAAAACATACAGTATGAACATAAACAAGAGAAACAAGCAGATGGAGAGAAACAAGAATAAGAGGTTAAAAATTTCATGTAATATCGTTAATTAAAACTTAAAAACATTTATGGTTGCAGCACTCCTAACATTGCTGAGGAGTTCGTTCCATTCTTTTTACCCCTATATAAGAAAGCCGTCTTCTATTAAATTAGGTTCTCCCCCTCGGACATGTATAAAGCTAGCGAGGAATTTGACCTTATACATGTGGACAGAACCTGTATATTTATCAAATTTTTCATGTACGAATGGGTCAAGCCATTCAGTGATTTATATATATCCATTATCAACCGCTTTTGCTTTAAATTTTGTAGAAATGTTTTCCAACCTAGTTTATTTTAGAGAGTTTTAGATCTCTCATCGTGTGTTGCTTCGAGATTATTCTAGCAACGCTCTTCAGAAGCTTTTTTTCTCAATTCTGTTAACATTGTAGTGTGTGCATGAACACCATATCATATTACCATATCCAAGAAAAATAAACTTTTACATCCATTAAATAATAAATGCTAGTGGGCATATATTGCTGCTGAAGAATGTGAAAGGCATAAGTCAAAGTCATTTAAATAGGCCTAAATGAGAAACAAACAGTAGTGGGCCAAGTATCGACCCCTAAGGTACACCACTTACCACTGTCATAGGGATACGTGCCATTTGAATGGAAAATTTGTTTCCATTCGGATAAATACGACTGAAACCAATGAGCAGCTTGCTCGGAACAGTGGTACAAACGTAATATGTTTAACACAATATTTTGGTTTACAATGTACAAGTTTCATATAGGGGCCGGCCAAATCTGTGCGAGCAGCAATTAAATTTTCCTTAAGTGTACCTCCAAGACAGAAATGAGGACACAAAACAGTATCAACGTAAATTAAATTGCACCATTGTTGGCAGGGGCGCAACTACAACGAGAAGGGGGTTCTAATGACTACGTCGTCAAATGGAGGGGTCAAGTGGAGAGGGTCCCCTCGTGCTAACTGTTTAGGTTGTACAGCACATCCATGTTGTATATTAAGTGTATTGTACACTAGGAATTTTTGTAAAACTCTGTCTGCCGATGGGGGGTGGGGGCGCTGAAACTTCTTGAGTTTATTCAGTCCCAACCTCCGCGCCACCAGGACGTTACGTGGTTACTCGCTATGTGAATTAAACCCGCTTTAACTCAGAGGCAGATGACCATCTTTTACATTATTTGGTACGCTTGTTTCAGGCATAATTAACAAAACTATAAACGATAATTATAACCTGTTATTATATTTAGACGGAAGAACAATAAAGTAGCTACGTTGCATGGGGTAGCTCTTATGACCTCTTCGGCTTCAATTCTGAATGGGGCCTCGTGATCAGGTCCCATCTAACTCTTAAGTGAGATCAGAATTCTCCAAAGCTAAAACTGATTTGTACAATTCATCGTGGCATTTAGTGAAGCAACACATTATCAAGATTGATGCATCTGACACATTCTGAGGGCAATACCCAAGTAACTATCGTTTCATGAATTTACTTAATATGCGTAGATATCATTGGTCGAACATGAAACAATCATGTTACCTTCCCTGGCAAGTTTTATCCCAACATGACTATATTAGTGGAATCGAGGGCGCGCTATCAAAATGCAACAAGGCAAATTGATATTGGAACGAACACGATTTCTTCTTAGAAACAGCTATATATGGGCTATTTATTGTGTCATTAACGTCATTTCCTATACAAAACCTCCGTTGTTAAATTTTTAAACGAAATGTCAGGTGTTTATTCAATAAACTACCATTTTAACTCTGAATATGTGCCAGTTTATACGTGTGAAGAGTAAGGGGATGTGCGTCTCTTATTTTGACTTGATCATTGGTGGCTTTTCAGAGAGTAGAGGTGATGGTTGGGTTCCCGCCCCTACCTTTTAGAACAAATTAAATTCAATCTAAAATAGTGCAATAGATAATAGGCCTATAACTGGACGTTCCATCAGGGCAGCATGCAAGGGCGTAGGAACCGGTGGGGCTGGGGGGGGGGCGCCAGCCCCCCCCCAGTGAAAAATATGGTGGGGCGGAAGTATCATTCCGCCCCCCCGCTCCGCAAGTCAGAAAACCCCTTTTTCATTTCCAAATGAGAAAAAAATCTCATTTGGAGCACCAAATTGCATCTATAAGGCCAGGTGAAAATGCAAAATTATTTACAAAATGGAGTGGGTGTTGAAGTGTGCTATATTGAACCAAATTGCATCTGAGGCCACCTGGAAATGCAAAAAAATTCCAAAAAAAGACCCCTCCCCCAGGCCGGCCATCAGTCTTCAGCCCCCCCACTCAAAAGTACTTTCCTACGCCACTGGCAGCATGTATTATCCTCGGCTCTGCGTTCCATTCATAGCTAAATTATTACAATTTTTAATTTATGAATATGGTTCCATCAGAGCCGTATATACGGCTCTGGTTCCATTAGAGTTCCTTTATAGCGTCCTCTATTTTATTCGATCACTGCGTTATTTAATTCGGGCTTAAATAGTCTGTTTCGCGATGATTGGTTTTCACAAGTACTAGCAGTGTGTAAGTATAGTTCGTGTAATACATTGTTTACATCAGCGCTTCCCAACCTTTTCTCTCAGATTCCCCAGCTGGGTGAAAAATCTTTTTATCATTTCCCCACGAGTGTGCAGATCAATGACAAATGGGACCCTTGTTCGCATTAGGGAAGATCGGGTCTGCTCGTAAGAGCGGATTAACCCATTCTTTAGAGCCACCCCTCCCCCAATTACCATTTCTTCTCAATTCACGCCTATAGGCTTTTCAATTCCCCTCTGGGGTTTGGTTGAGAAGCACTGGTTAACATTTTATTATCTTTACACATGCACCTTTTCGTTGCCTTATTTAACTCAGTTCCGGCAGGGCACAAGGACGTAGGTGTCCCATGTTGCGGTTTATGTCCTAAGAGCAAAGGGGACTGATAGGCCAACCCTCTCCCTCTCAGTTTTGTAGAAAACCTTCAAAGCGTTTGTTTTTTCATAAATAAGAAAGACCTTGTTTTGTTTATTACAATGATACATTTCCATTTTTGATAAAAAAAAAAAAAACATGGAAGGACAACTGAGTTGGACCTATATAGTTCGGTCCAAGTTTCCTTTTTCGTCGTTTAATGGTCCAATTTAGTTCTTTCTATGCATCTGTCAGATTTAAATGTGAATTCATCACCCCCCCCCCCACCCCTCAACCCCGTTTCAGTATGTCATTGAAGCCAGCCCGGATAGCCAGGAATTCTGAGTTGGAGCTGAGCCACCAGCAATATAAGGAGCCTGCGCACCAACCGTTTAAGGAGGAGCACCATGCTTATGTCTTGTAACATGTTTTTTCACATGATGGTGGCACAGAGGGGAGGGACGGGTGGGGTACAGTAGTCTGTATTTTGGGAGGGGGGGGGGACTACGTCGAACCTACATTAAAGGAATTCTGCTGATATAAAAACGACAGGCCCTCTAACTTTATATAATGTAAACGTTAAAGGCTATTACAGTAATTCAAAATATTTCCTTTTGGTGATGTAGTAATAGAGGGAGACATGCAAACAGTGTTACCGTTAGTTACCATCTCCAAAAAATTATAGTCGCAGGCATGTAGGCCTATATAGGCTTTTGCAATGAGGAGTTGTTCGTTCTAAGGGCTTTCTAAGATGAGGTTGGGATGCGAGTTCCCTGTTTGATAGCTTAAATGTAGTCAGTAAAAGGCCCCAAATTATAGCACGATATAATTGCTACAAGTTCTCAAAAGTACTTTCCTGGAGGTCTTTAATCTCCAAATTGTTCTCAGACATTGTTAAGGAACACACAAGATGATTGAATGTATAAGTGAGGGCCAGTGGCCGAGCTAGGGGTATTGGTCAGGGGGGCGAGAATGGTCAGTAGGGGCGCTTTCGACACTATATAAGCGGGGCGCCACCACTGGTTGTCGCGTAGCGTACAGACATTTTTTGAGTAAAGATACTCCCTAGATCGCCGGAAATGACCCTTTCCGGACCTGGCTAATTTGCAGAATAAATAGGTGTCATCGCCAAATTACACCAACAAAATGTGAGAAATGTCAATAAGTAGATGAGAGAGCAATAAAAAAGTCAATAATCAAGAATAAGTAAAAAGTAGTAAAGAGCTGAAAAGGGCGCCAGCAGTCCATTTGAGTCCGTCAGGGGGGCATCCGCCCCCTGACTGTATGGACGCTCCGCCACTGGTGAGGGCAATTTCTTCGAAGGTTGTAATAAAAACAGTTTAAGAATTTTGACCAAAGGTGACCATATATCTAGCATATTTGGGCCAATACAGCATACGTTTATTCGAAAACATAGCAGGAGCTGGTATCACTTATGCTTTCCCAAATGGATTTCCAAAGGGTGGGTATTTGGGGTGGGGCGGTAGGGCAGGCTAGGACCAGGGAGGGAAATATTGGTAGACGTCGCAATTATTACCGAAATCTCGATGCATATGAATTTAGGAGATCAGACCAGGGAAACGCCTGACCCCTCCTCGGTGATCCGACCATATAGGGTAATGAACTGGTGGAAAATGTAACATGGGCCGGTAAGCCTAAATCTAGTAGAATCGGTAGCCTTTGGTTATTGCATTAGTGACATGATTTGGGCAGGAAGATCCGGTTGCCCATAACGTGCCCAATCCGCCTGGAATCGCGGTACCTGCTTTCAACTCAGTCCAGAGAGATCATGCATTGCTTTGCCTGTGCGAATAATGTAAGGTGGTACAGAGTGGGACGCCGTATATGGCAACCGATCTCGATTTAGTTAGCAGTTAGCTTTCCATGACGTTTGGTGTAAACAAGACGTGTATGAGATCGAATTAACGGCGTCAGCGGTTACTCATCATCAATCGATGTAATGCTTTTTTTTCCCCAAACAGGTTTGCAATTACCTGTAAATAGTCGCTCATGATTGGTCGGAAAGTGACGTCATCACCATAGAATTCTTCACTTCGAGGTTACCAAAATCCAGTCGTTGCAACGAACAATATTCCCGTCCTATATGTACGATGTTTATTCAATAGTTTCCTCTATATGATTTAGAGCAATGGAGATACATATAATTAAACAAAACAGTTGTGTAAATTAAGCCATGAGTATTAGCGTACCATTTCCCAAAATTTAGACAGGAAAATTCAGACGTACTAATCTAGTCGCGCAATTAGCTCACGTACCGATTCAAGCTATTGCTGCTGTCATGTTTTGCGTAGGCCTATATCCATTCAAGAATCGTGATCTCACGTCGTAAAGTTGATTTCAGTGTACCCATTCCACGAAAACGAATTCCGATTTCGATAGAACGGTTCACGTATCTTGGATAACTGGATAACGTAAACACGAACCCCATGGAATGTAGCGTATGTATTATAAGTAAGGTTAACATCTGTTCCAAGCATTAAAAGTTAAGTTAGGGCGTTTGGAAGGAAACCCCATAACTAGACTTAAATAAGTGTCACAGGTCAACCAACAACAAAAAATTAATCTGTTCAGCGTAAAGTTCTGCTTTATTGGCTCCAATTGTAGCACGATATAGCTAGGAAAGTTTTGTGATTACGTAATCGACCTGCCATGGCACAATTAAGTCGATCTCAGGCTCTACATTTAGCCTGCAATATAGCTTCTTAACACCATTAGGCTCTTTGTGTAAATTACACTGTGTGTAAATACGTTCATGTCTACCGTGTAGTTAATCATACAGTGTTCACACAAAGGCCCTCATACAAGAAAAAAATTTGGCACGCGTTGCAGACTAATTGGTAAAAAGAGGTCAAGAAAGTTACGACCAAGGCAGGTGGATTACGTAATCTCAAGAAACTTTGCCATGATAGCGTGCTATAGTTATACCATGGAGCTTAAAACTGTTTTTACCTCCATGGTTATACAGAAGACCTTTGAGACCCGTGGACCTTATCATTCTTCTGATTAAGTGTATGCCTTCTAACTTCCAAGCGAAATTCTTTATTGATGGTGACGTCACGAGCAATCTGATTGGCTGAAAACTCCGTAATTGCAAACCTGTTTGGGACAAAAAAAATCACATCCCGCCCCCCCCCTCCCTTCCATTGCATCAGTTCAACTTCGTACAGGGCATCTAACTACGAAGAATGAATCTTTTGCATAAATTCCCTATACTTGCGCAGACGCTTTCCCTCCCTATCGACTACAGCCCTTGCGAAAATAAGAAAATCACGACAGAGAAAGTAATAATACCTCACTACGCACCCTATATGCAGGGGTATGGCCATGCCTGGGTATGGCACATTGTTTCAATACATCGTGGAAGTATTATATTGAATAAATCGTGCTACATGAGAAGGAAAGTTAAACAGTTATTAAAGTACAAGCTTATCCAGAGAAAAGTTCTTTTTATATTCTTCAGCTTAGCATATCTTGTGCAGTTTAAGGATATTTGCATACCCTGCCTGCGTTCGATTCCATGATTACTGGCAAGTCAGCAAGTTTATTGAAATCATGGCCTGCCACTCAAGAACCACGAGATTTTTTTCGTGAACAGTGGTGGAAGTTCCAGAAACGACTTTGAGCAAGTCTACATTGCAAAGCCGTCAAAATGGCTATGGCCGCTGATATCGGCGCTGTCGGAGACTCGAGAAATCGACTTCTCGGCTCTGTAACTCAAACACAGCAAGCTGATGAAATGCAAGACTTAACTGTTCAGGATGATTTTGATCCATTTGATTCTTATTGTGAGCTTCCAGAGGAGTCTATAGATGCGCATCTATCTGTGCCAGCACAGAATGAGTAAGTTACAATGGTGAACAAACAAGGACTATACTATAGGTTAGGTTACAGCCTAACTCCTCAACATGTAATTAACGCGGAAGCGACTTGAGCAGTGTTAGCCTTAGCCTTCTTAGTCATGCCATGACAGATGGGGCCCTACCAAGTCGTTATCTTAGGTCTAAGGTTAATTTTTTGGAGGGATTCTCTGTATACATTTTTCCTCATATGGTAGAAAATACTACAGTATTGACTTAAAACTACCCAATGGCCTTCACCATTACAGTGTTAGGCTAACATAAACTAAAGTCACCACCTTCACTGCACCACATAACTTTAGCACCTCATACTTAATTGCCTGAATTGGGTATATATGATCTTCCCAGATACCTATTGACAAAGAAATTTGATCCACTATAACAACAAATTAGCAAACCTTTAAATTTGCTGTATATTAGGAAGAGGTTAACAAATAACAGTTCTCTTTGTTTGGACCTAAAACAGAAAAATCCTTTTGGCCAACATTTCCAGACATTTCAAATAGGACTGGAGGTCACAAGTTTCAATTTACTACAATTTCCTTTAGGTATTTCAAACTGATAACATTCTGATGTTACCACAACCATTAAAGAATATCCCAGAACAACTTTGTGATCACTGTTTCAGATGGGGTGGAGACTTAATGACAGCATCTCTTCTAACAGTAAACTTTCAGCATAAATATTGTATTGAACTAAGCTGTAGCCTTTTGCTAAGCAAAAGTGTGCAGGCTTTACAACTGCTGCAGTCATAAGGTCACCAGGTAAACGTTTTTGTAAATGGTGACTGTTTCAAAGCTCCCTTAAGCTACATCTGAAGGACATTTCGAAGTAATCCTCTGCCAATATGGACAGAAGAAATGTTTTCAGTTGTTTTAAAAGGATGTTTAGATGTTGAAGTGGCAACTGGCAGTTTACGTTAGGATTAACTTAGGCCTAGCCTACTCTGAGTAACAAGTAACAGTAATATTACACAAACTTATAGATAGGCAGTCTTCCTTAGCCTAGGCCTCATGATGTTAGGTCAAGGTCTTACCTTGGGACAGTCAGAAAAGTGATCAATGATCAAAATTTCCCAAAAAGTAGTGTTTCACTGATTTACTGCTGATAGGCTGATTGGAATACCAAATCCAGTGGACTGTCTTCCCTCACAAATGCCTACATATTGACTATTAATACTGGGCCAAGGTTTTTCTATCCTTTTACATATAAGATCATAACTTAATATTAATATGTTATTATTTCAAGAAAGATTTTGCACAGATGTTGTAACTCTGTAATGTTTTTCTTTGTGTTTGTATGCTTCTTACATCATTAATTCTTTTGCCATGATTTGGTGGCAATATTGTTCCTTCTTAATATGTACATGGTTAAATGTAAAATACAAAGATAAAAATATGTTATTATGAAAACTCAAGTGTGATTTACCCACATGGATACTTTGTTACAATAATACGTCACATTGTACTCTATGCAGCTAACAAGATTTACTAAGCCTCCTGTTTGAAAGTACAGTATAGGTTTGTCTTTTATGCGTTTCTGTGAAGCTGCTTTGAGATCATTCTTTTGATGTAAAGCGCTATATAAGAATAAATTATTATTATTATTATTATTAAAAGCACATACAGTTAAAGGGCATTCTTTGTATATTAAAGATCTGGTAAATTACAACCCATATACAACACAAGAAGCTTACTGTACATCTTTTCATGTTGGTAAATGTACGTAGGTTACAGTACTGTACATATCCTAATATTAGGCATACCTGATACAGTTGCTGCTTTGCACTACCTTGACAGTGTGATAATGTAACACATTGTATACTGTGGGCAACTGAGCTTCTTTGTTGTCATTTTAAGTCAGAATACTGCATTATGTAGTGTACTGATGTTGGTTGAGTTGTAGGGATCATAAGCTGCGTAGACATGCTGATGTTGCTACGGAACATACAGTATGTGTGTAGAGGGATGTTTCATAATTTGTTTAATGAAATGTTCAAACCAACATAATATTGAAGTACGTTGACAATATGTTTTATACTGTAGATAGGTATGGTGAAGCACTGGAATTTTTTGGTTTTAATTTCTGGCGTTGACAAATTCTACCGATGGGTCATTCCATGTCAAATCAACCAGTGGTCCCCAGGTGATCCTCTCAGATTTAGATGAAACTTCATAAGAATGATAGAGTATGGCCCAAATGAACACATAGAAAAACGTAAAATCAAACTCCATGTCATTTCGAGATATGGCCCTTTGGAATTTGGTCAAACCAGCCATATTGTGCGTGAACTGTGAAAAAGTTTCCGACATTGAAAGCTCCTAATTCAGTCTCTGTACCAAATAGAAAGCTCAAATTTGGTATTCTATCTTATGTCTTGCCAAACTTCATTAATCTGCACTCAATTTAACTGCATTATCTTTATTTTTCTGGTTATGGTCACCCAAAGTAGGCACTTTATTCAGGCAAAAATGTTTTTTTTGTGATTTGTGGGGAACTGTGCCCACATGAGGGGTCACATGAATCCTATATTCCCTGGGTATTATCAATTGTTGCATTACTATATACCCATAAGCAATTATAAGCTCACCAATGCATTATTTAAGAAATGGCATGGGCCCAAAGTTGGCTCCGGCCAGAAAAAGGTAAAAAAGATTGACCCCGGTTGACCCTGCGATCAATTGAACACATGTGTTCATAGATCTTCATGTACAGGATGAAAAGGAGGATGAACATTTTTTCAGAAAATTTCTAAAAGTGAAAGATACTGTCATGCTCAATACTGTAGGGTCCTTTATTTTTCACAGCCTGTACATTACAAATTTAACAAGTATAAACAGTTTCTTTTGAGTAACCCCGAAACAGTTTGGTTTGGTGTACACACATATCTCTCATCTAGATTTTTACCCTCCCCCCACCTCCCAACCCCCCCCCCATTTTCATTCTTGTATGGGAGTGTTCTACATTGTTAAGCTTCTTACGTCAGCATCTACTTGTGAAAACGAGTCTACATGATGAAAAGAGGAGGATTAAATTTTCTATTTTTGAAAGGTGATACAAGATATTTACTTTTTGACTGAATTATATCACGGTATACAGGTTTCTCTGTAGTTTGGTCTGGTATGTCGGGGGATCTCGCCTCATAACTGATTTTCTTCCAATTTATAATTAATTTTCAGATGGTACCATGGAGAGCTTGATCGACATTCGGCAGAGATGAGGCTCCTCAATTCAGGCACCCCCGGTAGCTATCTGGTCCGTGAGAGTGAAAGCAAACCTGGATCCTATGTGTTGTCCTACATGGGCATTAAGGGCATCAACCATTTCAGGTAAGACCAAGCACAATTTGCTATCAAAATGAAAGAATTTAAAAGTAGAAATGAAATGGAATAACCCAGCGTAGTGTTTCGTGTTTCTGTAGATCTGTGTAATATGCTCATTTTGTAGTAGTTTCAAATCTGGAACAATTACAGAGTTTGTTCACGTCTAGACATATATATTAACAAGTTGAATTGTTATACGTTTTCAGAAATTCATTCGTGGGTTAATAGCTTATATACAGTAAAAGAAGTGACCTTTGGAATATATTTGTAAAAGCTTTTACATGTCATTGAACTGATATAAAAGAAACTTTTAGGAAAGTTTAAGATATATGCAAAGTTTGGACTTGTAGGCGAGGATGAAAAGTCCATTATAAATAAGGACAGGTCTGTGTTTGGTGCCCTACATTGCTGCTTCTATTTCTATAGCTACAATGTAACAAACAATGCACAACTTTTGCTTTTTCTTCTATTAAAAAATATCTTGAATATATAAAGGTTTGAATGTAACGTTTCAGGTATCTGACTACAGTAACTGTAACTAAATTCATGTGACTTCATGTGACCAGGAAATGATAGCCATCTCTTCTCAACTTAAAATGTCCTTTGCCACACAAGGTGCTTAGCCTACACTTTTGTAGGCTGAGCACTCTGTCTTCACTCTTTAAATTGATAAATAAAAAAATGGAAAATAGCATTTATTTTTTATGGAAGCTCAGTTGTAATTCTGATTGAGATTATTGACAGGATTTGTTTAGGGTAATGCATACCGTACGTTTGGACCCCATTTTGTATCAAGTGGGATTTTTACAAATCTGAAGCTTCTTATCTGTTTCAACTGAATTGTCGGAAATACACAAGTTTAATGTACAACATTTTTTACAGTCTTTCTCTTTTTTGATTTTTTTTATGTTTTGGTCCATCTTGTGTTTCTTTTACACTTAAATTAGTTTGGTTCACTACAGGTCATTGGTTTTGTGAATTTTAAACTTTCTTTTTTGTGTTTGCCATTGTCTTTCGCTATGTATATAAATGGTCATTCTTGCTGTGTTTGACATTAAAAATAAACTAACAGACCTGGCCCCATTTGTGTAAATAAATTGTATGTTTAGTGTTCAGCACAAAATTCCAGTTCCAGCAACTTATCATCAAAATTGCACAAAAAAAGGGTGCCTGTAGTGTTACACCATATACAGTACTGCTACTGTCAAAGCCCTTTATCCCCTTCACGGAGAGAAGTTTCGTTTTTGTTTCAAAATAACGATCATTTCCTAAAGTGTTTCCTTCCAATTACACTTATCACAAAGGACTCTTTTTATCCAGTCTGTTGTATACTTACAACAAGGAAGTTTGGGACTTGTATACAGCATGCAGTACATTTACAGATCTGATTTTTGGTTTCGCTCTACAGAATAACAGCTGTCTGTGGGGATTTCTACGTCGGCGGCAGACAATTTCAGTCCCTTCATGAGCTGATTGGCTATTATACTCACGTGTCAAATATCCTGAAAAACGAACGACTACAGTACCCAGTAGCCCCTCCGGAGGTAAAGTACAACGTTCATTACCTTACAGTCCAGCCACTACTATAATGCTCACCAGTTCAGTTCTTGTACTGTAAGATGAATTCTGTGACTTGGTTTTGATATAGATCTTAAAACCCAATTTTGTTTTCTTGCAGAGTTGCATTTTGTGTTGAATTTGCCACAAATTTGTGCACCATGCTTGAATGTGCAAGAACACATCATGTATCCAAGATACTTCTAAGCATAATCAGTGACTTAAGTTCACACAGTTTCTACGGGAGAATGATGAATTGAGCGTATTTCGGGAAACAAGGCTTTTGCAAACAAATCAAAGGTCATGACGTCACATTTTGGGCATAAAATATTTTGTGCGTCGGATTTTAACCTTTAAGGAATTTCTAATTACTAAAAGTAGTGGTTGTAATCACAAAGGTTTCAGCCGAGAGAAAGAGAGAGAGAGGGAGAGAGTGAGCAAACAAAGAATGATTTGTGTGAGTTTAGCACTCTCAAATCTTGTGTGTAGAAGACCTCAGTCATAAGGAAATGAAAAGTGAAACTTGTAATAAATATTTTACTCAAGGATTTATTAGATAAGAAGGAAGGAAGGAGAGAAAAAAAAGAAATGGCAGTTAAACAATTAGCTTTTAACAAAACCAACTAACTAGCATTTGACCTCCTTTAGTCTAATTAATGTATGAAGAGAGTCTGTTGGCAGAGTTCTCTGAGAGAGTTGAATGCCTCATCCTTGGCTAGTATTTGTACTGAAATTAGTTTTGATTGCCACAGAAATCTACATACTGTGTGTAAATTTTTCTTCTTCTGAGTAACATGAGTAACTTGTGAACTCTGGGCCACCCTTACCACCCACCATGTTATTTTAAATAGTTCCTATTATGAGATCTACCTGGTTTTCAATGGCCATCATTTGGTGGCTCATAATTAGTGAGTTCATTTTACCATTTGATCCAGTTCAGGTAATTTTGCTTCACGCAAAATGTTATATGTATACATAACCTACATAACATGTTTCATAAATTTGCAAACAGTAATGTCTGATGTCAACATTCTGGGTACAATTTTTGGTAAAACAGATCTATCCGATCATTTATTCTGGAAACTGGTCATTCCTCAAACAGGCCATGTACTCTACCGACATTTGTGTAGCAAATTGAAACACAAAATACTGTAGTTATTAAGACCTCCTCTTTTGACACAGAACAGTGCTCTTTCAGAGACGCCCACACATACGCATACTGAAAACTTACTAAATCAATGACCATGATACATTTAGAATTTTGAGACAATCAAGTTAGTCATTATAAAGTGTTTGCCTATTTTTAACAACATGTTACATCCTTTCTAAAGGTTTCAATAGCAATAAAGCACAAATCCCAGGCCTCCATCACAGGGATGAAACAAAGCTACTTGCCCAGGGCAGTTTTAACCTGTAACATGGAGACTCTTCAGCAATCTGTTTGCTAAGTTGACTTGTTTCAATTTCCTAAATTATCATCCATACTCTAGGACATCAAAGAATGCCACTGTTCAAAAACCTTTCCTATATATTTTTTTTTCTTTTTTGAAGTTGCAAAATGAAAGGTTAATATTGCTAGCAAGTTTTTTCTTGTTTTGTTTGTCAGGTTGAGTAGCATTTACTTGAATATGCTGTAAAACCCTTTAGTAATCAATTTGTAGGTGGTGAGAAGTCCTTGTATGCTTAAAGGAGGGTCATGGCTTCACATTTTGAGGAGATTCATATTTCCAATCTAGCCTCATGTCAAGTACAGTTCATATGCTCATCCAATAGTTCTGTTTGCAGGTGCCATCCAGTTCCTCCTTGAGCATACAAGCAGCATTTGAAACCTATTTCATTCTTCTCTTTTGCCCTTTTGGATGGTGAAAATTTTTTGACACCCCCAGTTGTTTTATTAGGCAGATTCAAGCAACATGTGACTTCATGGGTAGATGCTCATCAAATAGTTCTTTTTGCCGGTGATATCCTGTTACTCCATAAGGCACAGCTATTCAGGTTCTTATTAAAGTATCTCATCACTCCCATAGGGAGGATGAGATCTTGTATTGCCTTTACCAGTTGGGCCCTATAAAGCTATGTCAGTTTCCATAGCAACAGTTGCCATGGTAAAGGTTAGTTTTCCTGAGTACAGTATCTCATCACTCCCATAGGGAGGATGAGATCTTGTATTGCCTTTACCAGTTGGGCCATATACAGCTATGTCAGTTTCCATAGCAACAGTTGCCATGGTAACGGTTAGTTTTCCTGAGTACAGTATCTCATCACTTCCATAGGGAGGATGAGATCTTGTATTGCCTTTACCAGTTGGGCCCTATACAGCTATGTCAGTTTCCATAGCAACAGTTGCCATGGTAACGGTTAGTTTTCCTGAGTACAGTAACTCATCACTCCCATAGGGAGGATGAGATCTTGTATTGCCTTTACCAGTTAAGGCATATACAGCTATGTCAGTTTCCATAACAACAGTTGCCATGGTAACGGTTAGTTTTCCTTAGTAGCTACGCCGGGGAGTCACCCATGGTGGGGTACCCCAGGGTGACCCAAAGTTTGAGTGAGTCAAGGTTTGTGTCAAAAACTCATCCTACACAGCGGTGACAATTTTATTCATACTTGATGGGAAGGTACCCCAATGTGAACCCTTGTGCCTAGCAACAAATTTTGGGTTATCGTAGTAAATAGCGTCTGTCAGCTTATAATACGGTCTGCATCCTCATGGTAATAGTGCTCCCAGATATGCCAGATAGACTAGAATTGGTCAGCTCTGGTCAACGCCCCACTCTGTCTTTACCAGGAAATGACATTCAACTTTGATGAGTTCCCAGGCAATGTAGAAAATTTACTTTCACAACTTTGTATCAAATTAACCCTCATTTGCATAGATGTATTTTATAGTTGTGGGAGAAATTGAATCAATGAAAAACAAAAGGAGAAGATTGTAAATCACTGTGTATTTTATGACATTGTACAGTATGACACTGTGATCTGTAACAAGCAATGGTAAAACTCATGTACAGTAGTGTGTTACTTAAACTTCATTTTTTTTTTTTTTAGCCCGTTGACGACAAGAAGAGGGTGATTGCCAACTTACCCTACACCAAGGTACCAGACACAGATGAGCTAAGGTAAAGTATAATGCATTGCACTAGTTCAAGTTGTGGTGTTTGCAATGTCTTGCCCTGGGAATTGTTAATCCTGATGACGCCTACCTACTGTAGGCTGTCTTGCAACGAGAGTCTCTTAGTGTTGAAAAGACGGCATACTGTGTGCATCATCGACCGTCTTTTCCCTATATACTTCATTAATTTCTCACTTCCTGGTATGTTTAGAATGGAAATTACTCTGTCACACATGTTCTTCTTCTCTCGAAAAACATTGCTTGGCTCTGAATCAAGCAATACAAGTTTCTTTATGCACGTTTCTTTGCTAGTTTGACAATGTCCATACATACTGTATGTACAGTACCGAACGTTATAGCACTTGTAACAGATCTTCATCTAGAAAATCTTGAATCTGATCCTCTCCATCGACCGCTGCAAGAGCAAGAGAACAACGAATAAAGTTTTGTCACTAACTGAAATGCAATGTAATGGGTACGAAGGGTAAGGTACGTGTGTGAAGAGTCATAAATTAGGAGGGTAAAGCATGATGCTTTAGTCAATGATGAAAAGAAGAAATGAATGCCAAAAGGTATGCTTTATCCTTTCATAGAAACCTGATCCCAGCTCATTAGGACAGCTTTTGTGTGCAGATGTAAGAGTTGCTATAAATAAGCTAGTTTCGGGGGTTACCCCATGGAGGAGTTTTATGCAGTAGGTCGAAAGGTCAATTGATCGGTAACGGTACGAACCTTTCGTTTATAGACATTTACGTGATCCTACACTCTATACTGTAGTGATGTATGCACACTAACGTGTTAGGGAACACATACTAGTAAGTCTATCTCAGCATGGATGCATTGAGATTAATTAAAAGTCCATACCTCACGTACAGTCATTCAGGTCACTTTATATCGGAAAGTTATGAAGGAACTATCAATTGATAATTAAGACTGAAATACTGGCTAGTCAAATGATATATATGCAATAATCTACCTTAAACTGTGACAGCCTATTGACAGACTGGGCTTCATGTAGGTTCAGTGACACATTACATTATTTGTACACATTACATATGGCATGCAATCGACAGCATACATTTATTCATAAATTCTCAGTTGTTAGTAGTGAACAGATTACCCCAGGAGGATCATATAAATACATGTTCTCTTTTCCAAAACCTACATGGAAATGTTTCTGTTTCCCAATAGAAACAGATCAGGTGAAATAGATAACCTCGCTGACTCGATGTTAGAAATATTGTGCAGTAGCATCACGTTACAGCAGGGTTTCCCTAACTTTATCCCCCCCACGAACCCCCTGTGGATGTCAGAGTTGTCCACGAACCCCCAACTTTTCGAGACACGATCTGAGTCATTATTATACTATAATAGGGCATAACAGTGCTTCGTGAAAGATCAAGTTCATAGTGTAATATTGTAATGAAATAAAACAAGAGATCAAATATTTATTTGGAAACTTCAAGATCAGATCACCAATTGTATCACGCAATTGACAATGAGACGGATCCTCCTGTTGTATCACATGCACGGTACGGTACTCCTACAGTATGGCAACATATGCGTATGGAACGCGAAAAGAGTTTGTCGATATGTTCGACTTTTGTACATTACTAAATTATATGATATATCAGATTTTAGTTCAACAAAAAGTACTCTAGTTTTGACTTTCAGAAACATCTTAAGAACCCCCTGGGATGGAATCACGCACCCCCTGGGAGTTCATGCACCCCAGTTAGGGAACCCCTGCCTTACAGTGAATGGTTACCGATTGACCTGTGCAGAAAGGTCACAGACAGTGACAAGGCATGCGCAGATGCTATCTCCGAACTAGCTTAACTTCTACTGTACATTTACAGCTCAGTGATTTAGCGATGAAAATCTCATTAGTGTGACACCTATATATGCACATGCAACATACTGTTAGAATACTGTACATGTTCACAATTCAACTGTTTGTTCCAGTTCTTTAAGCAGCTGGGATGCATACAGCTTAAATTTTAATTGAATGGATCTTATGTTGGCAGTCAACATAAAACTTACATTGAAGAGCTAAAAATGTTCTACACAGTTAGTTGAAAACCCCATCTCAATATCTTATCCTTAACTAGAGATAGTTGATTGAATGTTACTCCAGGAACTTGATCAAAGAAGGTAGTCCATTCTTCAAATGCTTTACTTAGGCTATTTTAATCTTTTGGTTAATGTATCCTTGAAACATGATACGTTTGGGATGTTAAGTTGGCTTCTTTCAATGTTCCCTCTGGTTAGAATTGCATGAAACTGAAACTTTTGTATAGAAATAGTGTTTCCCTCTATGGATAAATGATTGAAATATGATAAAAGGAGCACAGAGACATTTTACAGAGCTCACTTGAGCTGATGACATCATCGATTCTACTGTTGCCAGGTGCATTATCAAATATGACAAAAGTAAAAAAAATAAAAAAATTCATGTTTGCAATACAAAAAAAATGTGAGGATGTGGTTAAGTCCTTAAAGACGCAGATGACTTTCTTCAATTTTGCTAAGCAATCAACTTCAGCCGCCAGAAAATCCTTTTGAAGTCTTCTCCGATTCCCATCAAAGTCACTGAAAGTAACTAGAATATTTTTGGTTTAATCCTATGAAAATTAACTAGTTTTATTGATGATAGCCTTAACACTTTTATTGACAATTTTTAATATATTACCTCCAAACATTGGATCTTGCATGTGTACTGCAACAGTTATATAGTACATTACATTTGATATGAAAGTGTCTCGTGTGCAGTACAGACTAAACTTTAAACTGGTACCCTCATTATGGATCTAGTATATTAAGTAGACATGCATAAGGTGTTAAACACCTGTTGTAAAACGCTGATGCAACAGACAAGTAATATATACTGTATGTTGTGTTCAAAGTGTAAATTGATTTAATGAGAGTGGTAAACAGTTTGTAAACACGAAGAAGTTTTATAAGGACTTCTTAAAGTAGCATGCTGTAAATTGTTTTACAACTTTGAACTCCTTTAGATGTAAGTCGTGTGGCTTTGGTGAGAATAATGTTGTAAAGGTACTGTCCAGTAGCTTTGTTAAGTGCCTTGTAAGGTTTAAGTTGGTGTAAGTTGTAAGGTGCCTCCCTATACGGGCATGGAGTTATTTCAAACTGCCCAGTTTCAAGAAAAAATTGTAGATTGATGGGATTAGTTTCAAATCTCCTTTAATATATCTGTCTTTCCTAAACCATAGCAGGGAATCAAGCACAGAAACTTGTCCTTATTAAGTTTTTCATTCAGTATAAAGGAGCATATTATGAGACTTTGTGTTTGAGTCATGACAGTGGATTAATTAATTTGTTAATTAAATTTTTCATTCAGTATAAAGGAGCATATTATGAGACTTTGTGTTTGAGTCATGACAGTTGATTAATTAATTAATTAATTTGTTAATTAATTAATTACTTGTGTTAATTAATTTTTTCATTCAGTATAAAGGAGCATATTATGAGACTTTGTGTTTGAGTCATGACAGTTGAACCTGGAAATCTTCTTTTCACTGTAAAGCAGGATTTAGGAATTAACTTCTCTCCTCTCGTACAGGTCTGTCTCCAACTCTGCATCCGCACTCTCCTATCTAGAGTACCCTAAAGTACATGATTGGAACGTTTTAGCACTGCTCCCTCACTTCTGGGGCACCATCTTATGATCTTATGAACTCGTCCTTCCGAATTTAGAGTTTGTAGGCAAAACCCCAGAAGTGTTGGCGTAGTGCTAAAATGTTCCAGTCGTGTGGTCTAGGTAGATAAGAGAGTGCAGATGTAGAGGTGAAGACAGGTAAGTATTTTCGTTTGTAAATCCCCAAAGCAGTTAGTAAGGGAATTTCATGAATAATTTCCACTAGAATTGCTACAAATTGAGATCCAAGATATATAGCGACTACACTATTGCATGTTTCACCTTCCCTATTAGAAACGTTTTATAACATGTGAGAAATATATTGAACGGAATAAATCCATTTTCTGATTTCATCCATCCAAATAAAGCAATATATTTAAAGTACTGTAATATTCTCATCTAGGAAGTTCAAGTTTGTTTTCTTTGGATTGAAAATGTTTTCCTCGCAGTGTAGAATCTAACATTGTTTGAGGTTGTTAATGATCAATCATTTTGACTTTGTTTACCTTGATATTTAAAGTAGCTTTTTCATGTTTCATCACCAATTTGATCAAATTTTGTGAGTTTTATTCAAAACCAGATTGCACTTGATCCTGGAACTAAGACACACCTGTTCAGACGTCTTCACCAAATCAAGTTGAATGAATGAGGGAATTAGGGAATGTAATACCATCCTCGACATTTCATTGCTCAGACACTTCTCATTACAGGTCAAACATTAATCAAAGCAGATTGGACCATTTCAATTTTTATCATTTTTGTTTTATGAAACATTAGAAATCATTTTTATGGAATTTTTACTTTGCATCCTCGTCTACCTGTGTCCTGACAACTCATAACAAAGTACTGTATAAGAAAATCGCTCATCTTTGCAAATGCTGGCAAATCATAACGGTGTCTTAGAAAATCACTCTCAGCCACTTTGATCGGTGGAATGAGGAGGAGGAGGGTCATTGGTCGGTAGTGACCGGTCACTAAGGTTGTACAGAGTTAGGGAGGATACCTGTTCACCTTAGCTTCAGTTGTGGGATAGTGCTAATAAATTGTGAATAGACAGGTAAGCTTGTTGCTTAAAAAAAAATCCCCAAACCAGCAAGTTTTGTAACTTTTAGTATCAAGCAGAAATGAAAGTTTATGAAACTCAGCTGTGCGTTCATTCGGTGCGGACAGTTTGTTTATAATTTGAATGAAATCCATACTGCATTATAATCCAGAACAATTAATGTTGATGGCAGAAGGGCAATCCACTCAGATAACGTGTTTTGCATATTACAACTTAACAACATATTTCTAACTTTTAAGGTTATCCATTAACTTGTGAATTAACAACAGGTACTAATCTGCTGTATATTAATCTATATCAAAGACGAATAAAAAAAAAGGAGGATAATGAGATCCTGATGTGCAGGATAACTTTGTATTTTATAGGTTGTGTGTTTCCTGAATGAATGCTTGCATGTTTAATTCAGAAAATGAAACTAACAGATACTTAAACGTGGAAGGAAGTAGATTTTGCTTTCGGCATTTCCTTCCTCCTGGGGATAAAGTTTCCTTCTGCCTGCAGCGAGTGGGAAACCCAAACGTGGCAATGGAGAATAGGAGGATAAGTTTAATCTGATTTGATCTTGTTTTTGTTTACCTTTCTTGGTTCTGATTGATATCCGTAAATGAATACAAAGGTTCGTGCAGCATAACTATTATGTATGGGTTTAACATCATGTTTCTAACAATTTCACCAGTCAATGAGAAAGTGAATGTACAGTCCAAAATTTTGGGTATAATTCAATGTCAATTATTAATATAAAAGTTGACAATAAAACAATGATTTTAGTCCTTCATTTCCCCCCCCAAAAAATATTCATGTGTATTGAATGGGCTTTATGTTGGATTGTTTACACTGTAGGTGAAAATGACCTTTAATAGTACAAATGCTGTGTGTATACGTACAGTAT